>VXAU01006054.1:232350-320998 GCA_013399695.1 Formicarius rufipectus
CTCCCCCTCCCCGTCCTCGCCCCGACACGGAGGCACAACACAGCCCCGCCGCGGGGCGCCCTGGGAGCTGCAGTCCCACCGCCCGCCCGCAGCGCGCCGCGGCTCCGCCCGCAGGACTACAAACCCCAGCAGCCCCCGCGGAGCGGGCGGGCGGGCGCGATTGGCCGGGCGCGGCGCGGTGCGGCTCTGATTGGCTGTGCGGGCGGAGGCCCCGCCCCGCGGGCGGTGCGCGGCGAGGGGGCAGCATGGAGGGCGAGGTGTCGGACGTGCCCGTGTGTAATCTCGCCTTCGCGGGCCGGCTCGACGAGCTGCGGGCGCTGCTGCTCCGCGACAGGGCACAGGCCACCCGCGCCGACCAGGGCGGCGGGCTGCGGGACCCGGGCGGGGTGGGGAGGGCGGCTCCTGCCCGCAGCCCACGGTCCGTGCCGCGCTCCCCGTCCCTCACTCGCTCCATCAGTCTCCTCTTCCCTCCCGCAGGATCACCGCACCGCGCTGCACTGGGCCTGCTCGGCGGGGCACACGGATATCGCCGACCTCCTCCTCGGGCTCGGCGTGCCTGTGAACGATAAGGACGATGTGAGTGTGGCGGGCCCTGCCGGGATTCCCCGTCCCGGTTTGAGGGATCGGTTCGGGTGTGCAGGATCGGTTCGGGTGTGCGGGAGCGGTTCCTGTGGGAGCGGTTCGGGTGTGCGGGATCGGTTCGGGTGTGCGGGAGCGGTTCGGGTGTGCAGGTTCCGCCGGGGCCGTTTGCCTTGGTGGCTTCAGCCGCACAAGGGCCGGGACAGCTCCCGGGGCCGCTGATGCTGCTCCCTTCTTCTCTTCCTCCATTCCGTCCTTTCCCCTCTCTCGGTCCCCCAGCGCGGTGTGTGTGAGGCTTGGAAAAGCCCAGAGTGCCGTGTGTGCGCTGGGAAGGCAAAGAAATATTTTGCTGTTCATATGGAAATGGGCGTAAGGAGGAGACTTGAAGAGTCCTGTCTATTGTTAGGGAATTTTAGACATCTTCTTAGGAATGAAGCTGCAAAACCAGGAGTGTTTGTTNGGATCGGTTCGGGTGTGCAGGATCGGTTCGGGTGTGCGGGAGCGGTTCCTGTGGGATCGGTTCGGGTGTGCGGGATCGGTTCGGGTGTGCGGGAGCGGTTCGGGTGTGCAGGTTCCGCCGGGGCCGTTTGCCTTGGTGGCTTCAGCCGCACAAGGGCCGGGACAGCTCCCGGGGCCGCTGATGCTGCTCCCTTCTTCTCTTCCTCCATTCCGTCCTTTCCCCTCTCTCGGTCCCCCAGCGCGGTGTGTGTGAGGCTTGGAAAAGCCCAGAGTGCCGTGTGTGCGCTGGGAAGGCAAAGAAATATTTTGCTGTTCATATGGAAATGGGCGTAAGGAGGAGACTTGAAGAGTCCTGTCTATTGTTAGGGAATTTTAGACATCTTCTTAGGAATGAAGCTGCAAAACCAGGAGTGTTTGTTTGTGTGTTTGTTAGGGTTTTCATGTTACCTCTGTCTCTGTGTGATCCTCTCAAATACGTTGTGCTAAATCATGAGGTACCCTGAAAGTCTCACTTACGGGGGAAGGCATTACAGAGTAGGTGGCAGGTTCAGTCATTTTGCAGCTGGAAAGGAGATGATATGCCCATGTTCTAGAGGAAGGGTTGAAATGTTAACATGCATTGTAAAACATCCTGAATATCATCCTTAGGGAAGGAAAAGCCTCATCAGTTTAGAGGGTAGGATATAGGAAAAATTCCAGAAACTTTTGTACACCCTTTTCTACCACTCTTATTTGTTCTTAAAAAAGCACTAGTGTGAATTCTGCAGACACAAACTCTCCTGCAAAGATACTATACATAACTGCATAGCAGAACTGACCTTTGTCATTTAATTGGCAGAATTTGTCAGGTACTGAGTGCAGGCATGTGAGAGGACATGAGACTTGTCTCTCTGGTGATAATCAATAATGTTCAGCTGTACAGTGATAACAGTATGAGTAGCAGTATGAGTAGCCAAGTCTCAAGTCTGGGTTATGGATTGATGATCATGGTTTTTTGCCTGAAACTCATTGTTTGAATAACATGGTTTTCTCCTCCCCTCTGTAGGCTGGTTGGACTCCCTTACACATTGCAGCTTCTGCAGGTCGGGATGAAATTGTGAAAGCCCTCATTGCTAAGGGTGCTCATGTAAATGCTGTCAACCAGAATGGCTGCACGCCCCTGCATTATGCAGCCTCCAAAAATAAGCAGGAGGTATGTTTACCTGGGCTGCTGGAGGTGGTGGTGCTCTGAGAAGAAAGATTTAGTTATATTGGCTTCACATCCTCCTCCCTTGCTCCTTTCTCTTCCTACATATTCAGATTGCAATCATGCTTCTGGAGAATGGAGCAGATCCAGATGCAACAGATCATTTTGAATCCACCCCCTTACACAGAGCAGCAGCCAAGGGAAACCTAAAAATGGTACAGATCCTTGTGCAGCACAATGCCACTGTGGATATACGGGACTCTGAAGGGAATACTCCTCTGTAAGTAATGTTTTATTTTTATTTTGCCTAATATAGCATAAATCTCTATGAAATTACTTCAATTTCTTTTTTTTTTTTAATTTCTTGTTGCCTCAAAATACTTGCTTGCTTCACATCCCTGTGCAATTAAAAAGTTCCTGAGAAAATCGTACTTACTATTTTGCCTGTGTCTGTACATGTTACTAAATCAGCTTAAAGAGTGTAGAACACCTTTTGTAGTAATTTGGAATATGTTTGGTTGCCACTAGAGGGTAGAAAGTGAGCTAATGACATCAAAGTCAGAGGAAACTGGTCTTGCAGGCTGGCCTACTCTGTCCTGCCAATCAAGAACTCATCTTATGAACCTTTCTTCACCTCTCTAAGGAAAATAAGTTGCAATTTAAATACAATCAGCACAGTGTTCAATGTTACCCTAGAGATCAGTTTGAATCTCTAAGGATAAAACCTTAGCTGCTTTGAAGTTGGTGGCAAAACTCTGCTTTGTTTACAGTGTAATCAAGAGTTTGCTGTGAATAAGACCAAGCGGTACATTTTAGCTGTACATAAACCCCAGTATGGCCCTGGAGTGCACACAGTTATTCTCAGGCTACTGTGCCAAATAGAAAAAAAAGCCTTTGCTGCATTTTCAGTAACGTGTTACTTCAGATAGTTTTTTAGCAATGGATGATTGATTTCTCACTTTTGACTCAAATGGAGATTGTCATTTTTCTGTTTCACTGTGGATTATGTTCTCCTTAGCTTTGCTGACTGCAGAGCCAAATCCTAATCCAAAGAAGTGTCTTAACATTGCAAGGACAGCAGCAGGAGGAGTGTTCTTGAGTTGCTTAGTGGCAGCAGAGTGACTGGACAGCAAGCTTTGCAATCTGTGTAGGTAGTTGGTTGCGTGTGGTTTTGTTGTTCTAGGATGTATCTCCCCCCAAAGTTTGCGCTGTCGTTTTCACATGGCAAAATTATTGCTCTTTATCAGCTTGCACTGTTTAATAGTGGCTATGGGTTTCTTGTTCTCGCTGCAGTCACTTAGCCTGCGATGAAGAGAGAGTGGAGGAGGCAAAGCTGCTGGTGTCTCACGGTGCAAGTATTCACATTGAGAATAAAGAAGAGCTGACCCCACTGAAAGTGGCAAAGGGTGGCCTGGGAGCCATCCTGAAAAGAATGGTGGAAGGCTAGTGGGGGCTTCCCACCTGAGCCTCTTTGCTGTTGCACTTATATTTAAGACTGCAAACTTGGTATTTTGGTAGTTCAACTAGGATGTTGTATGTGGGTATCAGCACGGTAATAAAATGTTTTTGTTGGAGCTTTCCTACAAGTTCAGTGCCAAAACAACTGTTTGTACTTCCTGTTAATTAAACAGTTCACTGGTTTTAAAGTATTTTTCAATATCTGGCAGTTCTCTTTCTGTTTACAGTACAATCTGTATAAATATGGTCATTCTTTCTATTTCAGATTACAGTTTAGAATGATTTCTTTCAAGCAACAGGACCAAAAATGATTTAATAACTTAAAGCCAATTTTATTTTGGAAGCTTGTTCTTGAGTCTTTGGGTTTATTCCCTTAAACTTTGTGATTTATGTGTGGGATTTTAGTTTTGCCTGGGTACCGATTGTCTTTCTTTAGGTGATTCTGAACTACATTGTATCTCCCGTTGTAAAATGCAGTTTGCTCAGTTACTTGGATAAATATATCCATTTTTGTTACTCTTGATCTAGTCAAGTGGGATCTGAGTGTTTGAAGCTTTTTTGTTGTTGCTGATTGGTATTCTGTTTCTCTGAATCTTTAAATACATGTATTTGACGAAGTGCACTGGATCGCTTGCAGGATGCAGTAGCAGTTTCAGGGTTACCTCTGCAAATATAATGTTTTATAATGGATGGCTCTGGATAGTTCTCTGGGATGTACTTCCAATTTAATGTTTTTCTCCTCTTGCTCCTTTTTGTGTTCTCTTTGACTCCCATATGCAGCACTGACACTTGCAGTTTACCATCTTGTTTTTGAACAGAAGCCTGGTTTAATCTCTGTTTACTCATAGCAAATCCTGATCTTAAGTTATTAGAAGGCAGAGCTAATGAGACAGAGTCTGAATAGTAACCTCCTATCCTGATGCTGACAAGATCACTTTTGGCACCAGTGGATAGATTTCCCCTTGAACAAATGATGCTGATGAAATTCTGTGAAATAAAGAACTTCCCTAAACAGTAGTCTTTGGTACTATAAAACTTTATTAAACCTATATGTAACAAACACATTATTTTCTAAATAGCTTGTATGCTTGGGATATGAACAGCAAGTGAGAGGAAACTCTGCCATTTGTTACACAGTGTGGGAAAGCAACACGTTTGATCTTCAGCCTCAAGGAAAGGTTACAATGCAAGCTGGCAGTTTCTACAGTTCGATTTGCAGGGATTAAGGTAATGCAATTTATTTTGATAAGCAAATGACTTTATATGTATCTTAGAACAGAAAATGCAAGTTAAATTTCACTAAGAGGATGCATTGAGAGCAGGAGGGGTTACCTGCCTGTACAGTAAGCTCTGGCCATGCAGACCTTGATTGAAGGAGGAACCTGACTGAGTAAATGTTTGTTCTGTATTGCACAGGCACTGCTGAAAATTTGACTTTAGGACAACTGGAGCTGAGTTCTGTGTTCATCCATGATCTCTGTATAGCAAAAAAACCCCTGCCACAGCTCTGTAGCTTTGTACATGTGCTTGCCTAGGAGATGGTAGCTTGAATGCTGGCTTATGATCTGGTTTCCATGTTAATGATCCTTCCTTCCTCAGGAGAAGATAAATGGGCCATGCAGCAGAGACTGTTGGAATATCTAAGGCAAATTCTGAAAAATGTTCCTGTATCCTGCATGGCTCTGCAGGGTTTTAGAGTTACACACTGAATCAATACCTAATTTGAATTGTGTTTTGCCCGGAAGCATCAGTGGAAAGCTAGGAAAAGTGCCCCATCCTTTTCAATAAACTTTTACAAACTTAATAATGAGAACAAACATCTGCCAGAAGGCTTACAAAAACACCTCAATATGTTAGGAAACTCCAAATAATTTTTTTTCACCTTCCTCCTCACCCCCAGCAACATGTTTTGTTTCTTATTTTTGCATTTTTATTTTTAACACTGTTACACACTGATGGCTAGAAGTATGAGACAAATCATTAGTCAGGAGCTTGTGTTGAATTGTTCTTTTGTTTTATATAAAAACAGTAACAACTTGAGCAGTGTCTACTTTTTGAACAAATGTAAAACCTGTGATGTTCTAGGAAGATTGTATCAACTGTAGAAGGTAGTTCCAACTTCATGCGCATAAGCTCCTACCTTACCGTAGCAAGTTGCCTAAGGGATAGCTGCAGATAAATTTGTGTAGGTGAGATTAAGGAAAGATTAGGAAAAAACTTGGTAATTATCACAAAATATAGTCCCCTCTTCAATCACAATAGTGCTGTTGCAGAGATGTGGAAGTTGGAAAGGTGTTGCACTAAGAAAAACATGCTAAGATGCATAAATACAGGAGAAAGCTTTAGAAGAACTAATGCAGCTATAGTGGTGACATGAAGATAGTTGTTTTTATTTTCTCATGAAGGGCAGGAGCAAAAGAATGCTTAGGAATATCAGATAAGAGATTATTTAAAATTGTTGCTGCTGTCAGCCAAGTTGTAGGCTCCCTTGGAACAATAATTGATTTGAATTATATCCTGGGGAAACACCTTTGGTAAGATATAGCACCCAAATAGGAGTAGGCAGTCTCTCTCTTGCTGTTTCTGAGCATGTTTAATGTCCTCATTCTGCATGTTTACACAACTTTGGGTGTCAATATCTGACATTTTCAGTGAGCTGCTCAACCCAGACTGAAGGATGGAAGTCACGGATTTTGCTTGGCACAGTTGCCACAAGACTCTAGAAGAGCTGCCTGATTAAGGAGACTTCTGTACAGATCATGGCTTAAGGTTTACCCTGGATATTTAGGGATATTTACCCCTGGTAGAATATGGCAGTGCTGGTATTAGCAAGGGTTTGATCCTCACAGTCTGGCACAATGAAGTTTTTAGCTAAAATAATTTAAGAACACCATAAATGCTCTTTTACTCTGGAATGAAGCTAAATACTGTGACACACATACCAGAGATAAATATTTGGAAGTCAGAAAAGTGTGGAAAGAGCAATGAATACAGTTTTGCTTAAAGATCCCAAAAGAATCTTAACTAGGACCTTATGCCTTACATCTTCTTTAAATGTTGCCATGCTTTTTTATTTTTTGCTTTTTTTCACTTTTTTACTTATTTTTGTGGTCTTTTTTTTTGTTCTCACTTTCTTCATAAGAATATTTAGAGCTGTAAGAACTGAACCTGAACATTTTAACTCGGAAATTTTGAAGATGAATGTTGCATGTATCTAATGCTTACAGGCTAGAAACAGTCACCAAAGGATTTATGCATGTTAGGTACTATAAAAGACTTAAGTGCCTAAAAGTTCCAGATCCCTGAGCCAGATACATTTTTCTGCAGAGCATGAGACTGAAATCAGTGTCTCCCTGTGTCAGCAGGGACCTGCCTCAGGTAGTTCAGAAGGGAGCTGCTGAGGCTGTGGGTCTGTGTTCACGTGAGCCCCATGGCCCATGAGCTCTTCTGAAAGTATCTGTCTTGGAAAAAAAGCTTTTTGAAAAACTGAGGTTGTGTAACCTTGGAAAAGAGGCCCAGAGAGACGAGGCGTCTAATGATCCATGTGTGTGTGGTTCAATTCCCTCGCCTCCTTCCACAAGAGGGCTCCTTACTCGGCTACCGACTGTCGGTGTGCTTTGCACTTCTTACCTTTCCTCTTGATGCTTCCACCTATAGAAAATAGCCTGTCACTCTGGGCTAAAGAGACCAGAAGGAAAGTAGCATGAGTTTCTTGCTCAGTTGACAGGACAGTTGCTTGGAAATAAAGCATCTCAGGCAGAGGAAGCAATCAAAACTCATGTGCTGTATAGTAGGGACTGTCACTTCTATGTTTTGAAAGTAGCTATATCTGCATGTCATGAGGAATCTGATGCTGTGCATGCCTATTGGAACAAGTCTTGCAAGGGATTTAGATTTCCAGTTCCTCTTCTGTGGAAAACAGTCATTTGATGTCTGAACTGGGTACCTGAATGCCAGTTCCATTAAACTGAAAACCAGAACTGCTGAAACACACAACTCTGGAATGCTGGTGCCTTGGGAACTTTGAGCCAAGAAAGTCACTCTTAACAAAATGTATTCCATATCAGGCAGCAACAAAAGTAAAAGTAAAGCTTTCCAGGATCTGTTTGTTTGTTTTAGCTAAAGTGGAAGTCAGACACACAAGATTTCATTGGCCCAGGTCTCAGCATCTGTTTCTGTATTCTGATGACATTGATGTAACTCCTTTTCACTTCTGATGTGCAAAATCAGTTCCTTTAAACACTGTGATATATGGATCATGATGATTGTTCTTGGTACACAGGGAACAGGTTGGCCAATGCTGTTTCTAGAGAAGACTACTGTAGTTTAGAACTGTGTGGATACACACAGCATTACTGGTACTTGACTGGAAAGCTCTTACTTTGCCAATTTCCTAATTAGTTTTGCAAAATAAATTGGATTTTTGTACAGTTATAACAAAATAATAAAAGAAATTTGATTCACTTTCAAGGCCAAATCTTACGCTATTCACATGTAACATTTCACTCTCCAGCCCAGTGGTTCACAATGCAAATGCCCATTTAAGTTTTAGTCACTTCTTCTTTGTTAATTCAATAACAATTTTTGTATAAAGGGATTCAAAGCTGATAAGGAAAACTATTAAAACTCTAGGCCGTTTCTTCATTTTCCACTTCTTGCTTCTCATTCTTTTCAGGTGTTCCAGGGGCTGTGGTTTCATCAACACTCGGGTATTCTATTGTTGTATTGCTCGATGGAACTGTGGTAGCAGGAATGTTTTCTTCATTAGGTACCTGAACATAGTCTGCATTGGATTGTTTCTGAGCCATTTCTCTGCAGGAAGACAGGATTAGGATTGTGACCAGAGTCTCTCAAGAATGGAGCTTTGTATTTGCTGTCTAAACAGTAACCCCCACATTATTGTGACTGTTCCAAGATCGTGTAAAAAGGTTACAACATCCCTGCTGCTGAGATAGAAAGAGTGACAGAATATTAGCTAATAAGGCCTCTGCATCACTGGTTTAAGTGATCCTGTTAGAATAAAATGGATTTTAGTATGTTTAAGTGCTAGGCCAGGAAAGTGAAATGGGAAACTGAGCAGTGGCAAGCAGTTTCTGAGGAGGGGTAGCAAAACACATTCCTTGGTGTGAGCTTTCTGGGAAATTCCATGCAGATCTGGTGTCCCATTGTGCATAAAAACAGAGAGCAGGCAGAAAAGAATTATGTAAAGAGTGAAATCTAGAAAAATATTCTAAAATATATTTAGCATTTTAGAAAATACTGAAGTCTAGAAAAACATTTTTAGTAACAAGTATTAATTTCATTTATCTTACCAAAACAATAATAACCAGCTTTCAATTTTGAAGCACTGTCACATGTAAAGAATATCAGATGCTAGTGGGTTAATTAAATGCAGTAAGATTTATTAGGATCCAAGCACAAAATTAGATGTTAATGCTACATCAGTTTAAAGCAGAAATGAGGTGCACCAGTGACTGGCCACTGGTCTGGGTTAGCAGAAATCTGTATCAGGAAGTTTTAGCCCTGTGCTACAGGGAAATAACAATTTTTTTCTGGCCTCAGCTTGCATGTATTCATTTAGCATTTAACATCATGGGGCTAAATACATTCTGTCTAGCACAGGAGATTATCCCTATTCTGAAGATTTGACCATTTAAGCCAAAAATTAGCAACCAAAGCACAGAGGAAAAAACATCTCCAGAGCAGGATAAAAATGGATGTCCTGGGTTCCGTTCTGCCTAAACCTTGTGTCTCCTGTGATTTGAGATGCCTTGGAGTATCCTGAGTGTGTGTCCTGTAATTTCAGATAGCACTGAAATGAGCCCTCTCTGTTTAAATCCCAGTAAATTTGGTGAGGTGACCCTTAGCTGGTGTTTCTCTTTTTCACTCCTCCACCAGCTGTTAACAGACCCCATTACCTTTAGATATTAAGAGCTGTTTTTCTAATTCTCCACTTTTAGCTTGTGTTGCTTAAAAACATTTACTTTTCTATTTTAGATACTGCTAAGTATTATCTGCTTGTTAACATAGGGAAGAGGATAACTTCTGTTACAAGAGCAACAGGTGAAAAGTCCCACAAAAACAAATGTTCCCACTCTGGAAGTTTTCTCGAAACTTGAACTATTTACTGTTCAAAGAATGTTTAGAGTAATTGCATTTCACTTTAGTTCCGGAATACCAGCAGTGCTTTATGGAAATATTTGTCTTTAAAAGGAAGCAAACAGAAATTCTTACTGCATCTCATTATTTGGTGACTTCCTATTTTTTGCCTTCTTGGTTAAGACCCAGACGATAATGCAAATGATAACAGCTGCCAGGATGGCTCCAATTAATGCTCCAGCCACAACACCACCGTCTGAATCTGGAAAGAAGAAAAAGATTACTTGACTTCTTTTAAAAGTAGTAATATAGCAAAATCCCATGGAAATTTAGTGCAGGAGCCTTTGGCAGAAAGAGGCATTAGATTCAAAGAACTGTTTCCAGGGGGGAGGCCAAAGATTCTCTATGAAAGTGAGAACTGTGCCTATGTGGTCTTTGTTGCCTTCTTTCCTGTGGTTGGCTCTCTATTCCAACAAACTCTCTGTGACTGGCTAAGGGAAACATTAGGCTGTAACACTGACAATAACTAAAAGCCTTTGCTCTTCAGTCCTGCAAACACATTTTGAAATTCAAGTTGCCTTTATTTCTGTCTTTCAGCTGAGATGTAAAATGTGTGCTCTGATCATTTGGGAGCCTCCAAAGCCTTCTGTTTTCACTTCAGTGCAGCTTCCAGCTCTGACCTGCCATTTCCAGGTCTTAGACCACTGAATCACTGACTGACCATTTCATGGACATCTCTTGTGGCTGGTTGCACAACATAGGCTTGGCTCTTATTAAACGTTACTGGTTCTGTGGAAAAATCTACATGCAGGTGTGGTAGACCACTGCTTGAGAGCAGTCAGGGTAAGGGATTTTTCCATGACTGCAATATTTTCAGCCAGTGGTTACATCTACAGGGCCTCAGTCCTTGTACTACCACATTTCAGTGATGGTTTTAATTTCTGGGGTGGGGGGACCTCAGTGGGACTATTGGCTGGAAGAAATTGCTCAAAACTCCATGTCTGTCCATTCTCAGTAAAGGCTCTGCAGTCAGAACCAGGTCCAGCTCCTGCTCCATGTGGGAAATTAAGCTGGAGATGTTAAACCAGTTTTCTAGGTCAGTGTAAATTCTGGACATGCTGGGATGAAAACTCTGTAAACTCTCCAAATCCTGTTCTGTTCTTACTTGAAAAAAAAAATCAATAGTTCAAAGTTGTTACGGCATTTTCCTGCAAACTGTGCATGTCCTACATCAGAGATGTGATTACTTTTGTGCTTTAAACTTACATTTTGCTGTTAGGTCAAGCTCACAGGTGCTGTTCCCCAGGATGTTGCTGGCTATGCACCGGTAATAGCCACTTTCAAAGGTGGTGAGATTGCCAATGTAAAGAATGCCAGTGTTTGGATCTGTGACAAACAAGGAGCAGGTACAAATTACTGTTCGTATTCTGCAGAGGCAAACAGTTCTCTGTTGAGAACACTGAGAGCTATTCCGAGATTAGAAACAGGGTTCTCTGGTTATTTGGGGTTTTTTTAATGTTCTGTAAATAAAAACCATCTATCTTCCTTGAAAATTGCTGCAGTGGATTCTGCAGGGGTGTATTAGAACATGAGCAGGAGGCCCCTACTCTGCCAACCACTTTGGCTGATTTTTTATCTACATTGATACTGTGGTTGTCCATCTAACTTCACAAATGAAAATGTAACAGGTACTGAAAATTTTTGGGATGGAAGAGTGTACTAGCGCTTAAATGACAAATTGATTTAATTTAATCCAAATTCATTCAAAATTTCAAGGGAAGGGAGATGTAAAAGCATAAATATTTCTCCGATTTTAACAGTTTAATGGCATAGATAAGACTTCAACATGCCACACATTTCTTTATTAAACAGAAAAGGCATCCTGTGTTTTGACAGCTGCCGGTCAATTTGAATAAGTAAAATTTTGTGATATTCACCATCAGAAGAGGAGGATAAATTTTAATTAGCCTATGTGATACAGAGTGTTTGAAATGCTGGTACTAGGGAATTTCAGATGTTAGATACAGCACAAGAGTCCTGTAGTTACGTACTAAATTGTTCAGTCACAGGCTTGAGGGTGTTCTCTTCCACTTTGTACCAGCGGTAGGTGGGACGAGGCAATCCTTCCTCACATCTGCACAGGAGGTGGATTAGATGGCCTTTTTCGGGTGTTCCTTCTATTTTGCAGAAAGGTTGTGATGGTTTGACTGTAAAATAACAATGAGAAGAACAGACATGTCTTGAGTGCATACCTGGGGCTGCAACAATCCACCTCGAGTTCTGGTACTGTGCTGCTCTCAGTAAGGAATTGAAGCCCATGCACAGATTTCCATCCATGAGCAGAGTCTTATTTATGGATCTGACTAAAGCCTCTCCCATAAAAAATTGAGTAATATTAAATATATGTACATGGCCTAGGATACACTATTATCTTCCATTTGAATACTAATTGCTATTATGGAGGTGCTGAGATAAAGACTATCAGTTACTTTCATTATAATGGTCCACTCACTCTTTGTGGTACAGCATTCTGCCACAAAGGAGCATCCTTTTCTTTAGGGACAGGGCAGGAGCTTTTCCACAGAGAGGGAGAGGACCAAGGCCTGATTCTTCAGGATATTACAGCTGTGGAAAAAGTAAATTGACTATAGTTATGTTAAAAATAAATCTGTTTTGATTTCATTTCCTCACTTTTCACACAAGGGAGGATTCTGTCTTCACTTATACCTATTGTTTTCCATTTCCTACCTGCAGATATGCTGTTGTGGTTCTTTAGAGCACTGTCAGGGAAACTCTACCATCAGTGAACACAGACCAATTCTGTGTGCATAAATGAACAAACTTTTTTGGTTTTTGTGCGAAAAGTGCAATCTCTGACTCAGCTGCTCTGAGATTTGTGACTTATTTTGGGAATTTTTGATGAGAATTATCAGCAGTACTTTCATTTTTCAGAGAACGAGTTTACATATGTATTTTTCTTATCCCTAGAAGAGAGGCAAGTGAGGTTGGAATTATGTTCTCATAAGACTGTGATTTGTCACTCTGACCATGTGTGAATTCTCAAGATAATCATTGATTGGATGGGGTTAGTACAAACTTTTATCTCATTAGAACATAAAATATCTCATTCCACTGCTTTTCATACTTTCTGTCCTGCCTGTTCATGTTTAAACTCTTGCTTTCTTTCATCCAAAACACACTTGCTACTACTTCATCCAGCTCATAATGTTTCTAGAGCTCTTGGGGACTGGTGTGAGCCAACACTCTTGGGCTGTACTGCTGCCTCTCCCTGGATTTATGCAAATCACCATGATCAACATCAGGTAAAATTAGTGACGTTTTGGCCTTTACCAGGGCTGCATGTAATGGTTTCAGAGAGAAGTTGTCACTCCCGGTTAAAAGAGTGAAGTTGGCTAATTTCAGCTACCCCCTTACCTGCTTATATTACGTAAGTTTTTGAGAGCGCAAAGTGAACGTGAAGGGACAATGAGATCTGGCTGCAGGTCTGGCCCGGCTGTGTGTGCAGTGGACGCAGGTCCGCCCCGACTGGAAGCTAGAGGGCAGCCGGGCTCTGCCTGCCTGCGGAGCCCCGGGGACCTGCGGCGGAGCATCGGGGAGCCTTTGCTCTGCATCCCGGCCCTTGGGAACCACCGTTCTGTTATTCCCTCCGGCCCTGCGTGTTCTGAGCGGTGTTTCATAACACGGGAAGGGAGCGACAGTACAGCGACAGGGAGGGAAGGCACTTACCCAGCACACTGACAATCACAGATTTCTGACTCTGTCCGGCATTGTCCTGAGGGCTGAAAACTTCACAGGTGTAGGAACCGGTGTCTGAGGGCTGCATGTTGGAGATTGTTATTGATGCGTTCCCTGGACCTGTTGCAGCCGTTATCCTGTTCTTAAATGCTCCATAGGAGTAAGACTGGCCTCCTGAATAATAATAGATCTGTGATAAAGAATCAGTTGTTAGTTTAATATCAAGAGATCTTCTTGCTCCTTTGTTTGGTACTCGTAAGATAGTTATTAAGCCAAGCAGTGTCACCCCCTTTCTTGCCCCCTTCCCTATGAAAGCAGAAATAAAAACACTATGCACTTGAATGTATATTTCCAATAGTTCTTAAAAGACAAGATTTTCAGAAATGGCATTTTTTAATTGTGTAATTGACAGTAGCTAGATCAAAGCACAGACTGATGCATTTGTGAAAACAAAGATGAGACTATTAGCCATCATATGACTATTCTATGCAAAAATGCAAAGTCATGGACAGAGAATAGTGGTGTAAATTGAAGCACTGATAATTTGTGATATTATTAATAAGATGTTCAGTAGAAGATTAGGACAAGGATGGACCTGTCATTGCAAAAACTGTGACTGCAGAGTTTTCCAAACACAGAGGATGGCACACACAAATGAAATTAATTCACAATATATAGCTCTAAGCAAACAAGGTAGCAGATCTGTTGGCAATGAATCTGGAAGCAATAAGAATGCAGTACAAGAACAGCACCAGAGTTCATCACACATGCAATTGGAGCAACCATGCTGTTCTCCTTGTTTGTGTCATCAGTGTTGGAGACACTGTCATGGTCTTGTTTTTTCTGAGTTTATACGAGATATGGAAGTCAATAATACCTGTTGGTCTCAGTGCTTGGAGGGGCACATATGCGGGATCAAGAAGTTTCCCTTTCACTGAACAGTAACAAAAGTTTTGCAGAATGATAGACATAGTAAGGATAAATGTCTCTAAGGAATGCAACATTTGCCCTAAATAAAAGTTGTGGTTTAACCTTGACTGATTTCCCTGACTTCAGTAGCATCAATTGTTCTTAACAGCACTGTGGAGTAGAATTGGCCTTATAAGCCTGAACCTGTTGTCTGTTAACTGAAAGGAGAGGTAGAACTATGTTCATTGTGGACCCTGGGTGGCAGTTCAAGGCCTGGGCCCTGAACTGTTTTAGGAACTGCAGTGTCTCATCTGCTCTGGGGTAAATACAATAGTTCTCAAGGAGTACCCACACTGTGTCCAGTCCAGCTCTGCTCTGAAACCAAGTCTGAAAGAACAAAGCTAATGTGGAAAGCCATGATTCATTCATTGTTTTTCTCATGTGTTAATGATAGTGTTGTATAGAAATGACAGTATTTGGGATGGGCAACATGTTCCCCAGTGTCTGCATGCACAGATTAGGCAAAGTGAACAGCTCCAGCACACTCACTCTTTTCTTTAAACTGCTAAGAGGTAACCATAGAGAATTGCAGGCTGTGATCCAAATAGGTATACTATTGTTCCTACTGACATTCCAGAATCAGCAGTGTAAATGTATTTATTGATACTGAATTAACAGCATGTTTTTTGAGGGAAAATTTTTGTCAGAAAGAGCTTCACAGACCCATCTGAAATGCCATTCACACCTGAGGAGTATCAAAATTTTCTTTTGGTCAAAGTTCCCTGACTTTTAAGGACACTGCAGATCCGCAGGTGAGAAGTATAATTTTCTTTACTTTGCAGATCAACAGATTGCATTTTGAATTAAGAATATTTATTCTTAATTCTATTTATCCACCCTGATATGATGTTGACTAAAGTCTTTAAGCAGTATTATCTAAAAGCCTTTATTAGCTTAAGGTAAGGTACACCCCAGAACTGTCAGAGCACAACTGGTTTATGCAATGATATGGCTTTGAAATGAAGGTCAGAACCCAGGCTGCACAGCACCAGCAGCTCCAGGACTGCAGCTTGGCCCCATCTCAAGTGCAATTTTGCATACTCTTCAGGCAGACTTTATCTTTCCCTGCCCCAACTTTACAAACACCAGGTACAATTGATGCAGGGCGCTGGACACCAAAGCATTCCCAAAGTGTGGACCACTGGTGTTGCAGTGAGGAAGCATAAGATGTCCAGGGTTAGCACAGTGACAGGTTTGGTTAGAAAGTCTGAACAGCTGGAGAGACCCCCAAGTTTCCATTGTGTGCATGTGATACCACCAGTTTCAAAACTGATTTTTATGCTTTGCAAATGTCTAGAGATGGATCTCTATTGGAAAACTAGAGTCTGGATGCACACCCTTGTATTCCCCAGGGAAGGAGAGTGTCCAAAACAGGGAGTTTGGTTTAAACAAATTGCTCATCAAATACCTGGTCTGCTATGAATTACAAAAACACACTGGGCACACGGGTCTTATTCTACATCTGAGTATGAGCAACAACAGAGTTATTTGTCACTGTCTGAAGTTACAAGAACTATGACTTCTGAGTTCAGACTCCTCTTAACCTGATGTCCCTAGACAGCTCTCAACAGTGATGGGCTGGATTTCCATCTCCACTCCATCTGTTGTACTGGGGCAGTGGGAGAGCTTCCATCAGCTCTCTCCCCTAATGTGAAATTAAATTCTACAGTGATCTAAATGAAGTAATGTACAGGCCCTTCATACCCTACTAGAAGGCCTGACTGCTGGTAAAAGGGACTAGATTCTACTCAGTCTCCCTCAGAGGGATTTGGGATTTATGTGAGAGTAAAGAGTAGAGGGAGGTGCCCACTGAGAATTAGCTTAGCCATAGCACTTGATCCTGGGAAATAGGAATGGCACTATGAGTCTGAAATGCAATCAGGGAGTGCCAGTAAATACTATAGAGGAGCAAGTACTCCTTGCTATATTTGACCTGAAGTCAGGGTGAATTACATGTTTAAGTCCTCATAAAATGCACTGAAAAATCAATCCCCGGTGTTGTCTCTTTCTGATTGAATGAATGAAGAGGAAATATTTTGTGTGCACTGTTAAATCTGAAGCAAGTGTTAACACAGCAGACTATTTTTGATCTTCAAGGATTTACACAGAGTCTTTCTGGGTTGGGTTTTTGTTTGGTTGGTTTTTTGTTTGTTTTTTTTTTTTTTGTTTTGGTTTTTGTTTGTTTGTTGTTATGTTTGTTTTTTGCGAGTTTTTTGTTTTTGTTTGTTTGTTTGTTTTTTGAAAGGCAGTGGAACACTGGTAATGCATTCAGTTCCTCTGCAGGCTCCTGCTTGTTCTCTGTTCTGCTTCTGTTAGATGCTTATCTCACTGGCTCTGGAGTTCATTGCCTGAAGGAAGGTGGTAAACACCAAAAAGGCTGAGTAATGTTATGATTAATTACTAAGTGTATATCTTGTCCC
This sequence comes from Formicarius rufipectus, assembly GCA_013399695.1. NCBI lineage: Eukaryota > Metazoa > Chordata > Aves > Passeriformes > Formicariidae > Formicarius > Formicarius rufipectus. Next base: position 249,277 of record VXAU01006054.1, read on the forward strand.
AGAGGCATGATTGGATTGTGTGCACAGGAAATTTCATTTAAGAAGAATATATTTCAGTTAATTGGCTGTGAATTCATAGCCCATTTTAAACAATACACTCAAAATGGCAATTTTAAGCATCAAAGTGGGTTTATACTGTCCTTGAAAAGCTTGTTAGTGTCTTCCAAAAAACTGAAATGAAAATAATTGTAAAAATGTTTCTGTTCCAATTCAAAAGAAAAACCGCCTTGTTTTCTGTTGAAGACATGGAAGACTTTATTTTTGGACAACTGATAGTTTAAGCTACCTCATACGGACACACATCTCATTGACATTTCTTTCCATTTTACCTAAAGTGTGTGCATGGGAAAACTGTATTATTTCTTCTGAAAGAGTTGTAATCTGATGTGGTAAATATATGTAAGTGCACCATCTTGAATGCAAAAAAAAAAAAAAAAAAGAAATCTACTGTGCTTCTCTTGAAAAATGCTTTTCATATCCTGAAGCAACTCATGAGCAGCTGTAGTGAAGTTGATGATTTACCAGAGCAGAGACAGTCTTGAGGGTGCAGTAATGGTTGCTGCTTCTCCTTACCAGCTAGTTTGCTCAGGCAGGCTTTTATATGATGGTGCCTTTTCACATTTCATAGGAGCAGCTGGCTGGGATGACTAATCAAACAACTGACTTAAAAAGAGAGGAGATTATCACTCCTAAAACTGTTGTCCCTAATAACTTCACAATCTGCAAAATTCTGCAAAAGAGCCAAATTGCCAAAAAAAACCCCCAGCTCCCTGACCTTAGAAAGGGTTGCAGTTTAGTTGGTTTTTCAGCCTGTGGGCCAGGTGGTGCCTGGAGCTGCTGTCAGCAGCCACTCATCCTTCTGGGCTTTCTGAGGTTACTCTGCATTTCCACAAGCAGTTTCTGCTGCAACCAAGAAAAGGATTTTGGCTCATAGACTTACAAAGCAGCTGGGTCCATTATTAATGTACCTATTTGGGGTAGTTGAGTTGCAAACAAACCAGGGAATTGGGAACGGTCATCCTCATTTGGAAGAAAACCTTGGCAAGTTCAATGCACTCCAGATGCTGGAGACAATATTTATTTGTATCTCAAATTCTGGAGGATTTGCTAGAAGTCCTTTTCTTCCTCTTTAACCTGATTTGTGGAAAGACTGCTCCTCTTCTAGAGTGATGGGGAGGAAAGTTTTTGCCTGCAGAGGAAGCAGTTGGCAAAACTGATGCTGAGTTGAGGATTTTCAAAGGCTGCCAGATGTTTGGCAGAGTGTGAGGAACCCAACTGCAGGTTTTCTTTACACAAATTCTATAGAAAGATCTTCCTTAGGGTGTGGAGGGGGTGTGAAAAAGCAGGCAGTAAATTAGGAGAAACACACCTCCATCTGCTCCCTTTCTTCTTGGGACAGGACAAATACGTACTAGGATTTGCATAAATATGTGTCTTCCAAATCATCACACTGCTGTACATGCCCAGTGCATATGGATACCAAAGTTATCCAATGAGACTTACCTGAAGATGTGTTACAAAGCGTCCCCTTAATCGTCACAGAACTCTTGACTTCCTGACAATTCCCTCCCCTTCTCCCTTTCCCCCTCCAGCACTTGCAAAGCTGTAGCATCCTGTTCCATGAGGTTTCTCAAGGCTGATGGATTCAGTGTGTGAGTCAGTCTTTGCCTGGAGAGCTGGAAAGCTCAGGCATTTGGAGGGCCCGTCGCTGGGCTGATTCATCATTTTCTGTTTGACATTTCTCAAGCTACTAGAAAAAGTACTGTTACAGTCTTTTTCTCACTGATAAAAGCACAGCAGGATGCGAACAACTTTACTGGTTTGACGTCATGATCTTTTGAATTCTGAGGACAGACAGAATTTATAAAATAACAACAGGAATGTTGATCCTCCCTTAAGCATTTTACCATCTAATTAGAGGACAAATGCCACACACTCAGAGTATTAATGAAGGCCCAAGGCTCAGATTCAGAACCACTAGATAAGAAAGGAAATGCTCACACTTTCTTTGACGTGTCACATGACTGAGTCTGGGCCCAAATGCCTTATTTCACCCACAGCTTCTTTTCACACATTTTTGCCAAAACTCTGACCTTCCCGAAGGTAGCAGGGACATTATATCCTTCGTTACTGGGATTTTTTCATGAGTAATCAAGGATGTCAACAATGACTAGAAATGTCTTGTCGAACGAGCACACTGATAGAAGAAGAAAGGGAGTGAGTCAGAAGCCTTTAGAGGACTAATCATTCAGCAGCTTTAACTGGTGCAAAATACTTCTGAGGAGCAGCTCTTCGATGTTCTCAGACTATCATTCTTGTGGCTGAACTATTAGCGAACAATTCCTACAGTGCATCAAGCACAAACATGTTTTCTCAGTGCATTTGCTGTAACTGCTCTTCAGCAATTCTTATTAGAGCTCAGTGTACACTGGGCTGTGCCTGCACTTCATGGGGAGATGGGAATCCCACTGCAGTCAAAGAGGGTTTGGAATGGATTACAGCTGGAACACTGAGCTGACAGCTGAGAGGAAGCCAGTTCAGCAGGCATCTCAGTGTCCTCTGTATCCTCTGCATCACAGAATGTTTTTATATTCTATCAAGGAGATCCAGGATGATTGTTTTCCCCCATCTAAATATGTAGCCCCAAATTTGGACTATCCAGATGTGCTCACATTCAGCCAAGAGACTCCTGGTGTGTGGACATGCCTCTTAGATATCCTTTGGGTAGAATATTCCTGAAGGTGCTAGTTCAGCCACCCACAATAGCTGTGGAGGTAAAAAGAACCCCAACAGCTACATTCAAAATTATTTTGATAGAGAAAAATGCAATAAAAAATAGTGCGAGTTAAAAATTCTGAATGATACATCCAGTTCAACTTAGTCATGTACTAGTTTTAAGATTTTAATCTAGAACATGAATACAGGTTTCACAGCATGATCTAGTAGATCTAGTAGAAGCTATTTAGTGCTTTTGCTTCCCTTAAGATTGTGGTGATTGTTTTCTTACCTTGTATCTCCAGCTACATCTTCCCCGTGCATCTGTCACATACACCATCTTTTGACAATGACTGACTGACTTTTCATCCATACTCAGAATACCGTGACACGGGGAATGCTGTATTTGAGTAAAAATGTGCTGATCTGAGAGTTAAATGAGACTTTCAACATTCCCCCAAAATCAAAGAGCCTCCTCTCCACACAGCTCCCCACCTACCACCAGTGCTGACCACAAGGGCAGGGTGACTCATGTTCAGCATATTTTGAAGAAGATATCTCAAGCCTTGTCAATCACAAGATGCAGTAGAATCTTATTTCTAAGTTTTACCTAAAATCAGGCAAACTAAGGTTGAAGTCTAATATTTGCTCCAAACCCCCTAGTTACAAGCTGATAATTTTTTACTTGTCTGGACTTTCCTTTGTGATAGGCACAGGCAGTCCATGATAATCCCACTGACATCCAGGAAGTCTCTCCAGCTGCAGTGACATGACAACAGCATCTCCATTCCTCTGCATTGGAGGTGTTGCCTCTCCTTTCCATGAAGCCATTCCTTATAGGTGCCTGCTCAGTCATCAAAGTGCTAGATAAAACTCAATTTTAAAAAATCACCCCTAGGCAAAAAGAAAAGCTCATGTATCAGACAGGCTCTTTCCAGCAAGTTTTCCTGTACTACTTCAGGATGTGCTTCACACAAGCTCATCTCTGGTCTGCTCCCAAGCTGGTGTCCCTTGCAGCACTGACAGCCTCTCATGCTCTCACTGGTCTGTGGTTGAAAGCACGCGATGGCATTCCAGAAACTGTTCATACTGCATGGGGAAGAATTTGTTCCTTCCAATGTTTTTATGGACACCCCACACCTAAAGGACTTGCTGGCCCCTGGCTCTCACCTGGTAGCCCAGTGCCCGTGGCTGTGCCTTGCTTTTTGCTGGGCAGCAGCGTTGTGCTGGTATTGGGGCTACTGATAATCTAATTTAGGGGTTCAGAGTGAAAGGAGCCAACGAATCTGTGCTCAGATCACTCTTCTTGCCTCTTTTTCCTTCCTTGGGCTTTCCTTCCCTGTCCCCTGTTGCTGAACAACATGCCCCAAGCATGCTCACTCCCATGGAGATTTTGCAAAGTGGCTCCTCAGGTCTGCAAGGCTGGGGGTGAGGACAGGAGCAGAGCTCTCCCAAGGGAGCAGGGCCATCCTCCTCTTCTGAGAGGCTCCAGTGAGACCCTCCTTATCCCTGACCACAGACTGATACTTTCTTGGTAGTAAAGATGTGACAACAGGGCAGGGCAGCATGAAAGCCAATATATAAAATAAATGGAAAGTATTCTTGTTATGGCTCCCCTCTCAAATGCCCATCAGTAGTTTTACCAAAGCAGTGTCACTGTCACTGTTTGCAAATACTTCAAGCTCGCTATTTTTTAGAGAACATTTTCATAAGAAGTCTATCAATAATTCTACTTGTCCTACAAGTAACAGGCATCCATGACCTTGACTCACCTAGAGAATTTAAAATTTCAATCAAGAATCCTGTCCTGGGCACATCTTGGGTAGCCAGGCAGTGTCCCTGATAATTTCACTGACTTTAGCTGTGGGTGGCATGAGCTGGAGGCTCGAGGTGTGGCCCTGGTTGGGTTCAGGAGTTGTATTTAGCTTTGCAAGGCTGTAGCCTCGCCTGTGCAGAGTCAACAGAGGTTCCAGGCTTTCAAACATTTACTTAGGTGCTTTACACTGAGGCCAGCAGAGTTGAGTCACAGCATGAAATGAAGCACAGATGTAGGTCTTAGCAGGAGCTGAGACTTCACCTTTTGAACCAGGCCAGGCCGTGATGTGCCCTGGGTGAGCTGAATAAATAGTGTTTGCCTCAGTTTGTCTAGATGTAAAATAGATATAGCTCAGTACTGGAAAGTCCTCAAGATCCGTGGATTTGAGTTATTATTTAAAAATTAAATTTATCATTAAAGGGCACATTGCTAAGAGCTAAATGGAAAGAAGAAAAAGTTAAAAACATGTGTGGCATCCTATTTCCTGTTATTTTATCCTCACATTATTGAGTCCAAGTGAGGGGAATTACTTCTTAGGAGAAGAGCAGAGTTAGGCTCAGTTGGTAGAAAGGTCTGTATTCACGCTCTACACATGCCTGAGCTGCCTTCAAACCAGTGCTGTGCACACCTGCCCCTGCTGTTTGCTGCTGCCTTTCTGAGGTGCTGCCTGTGAGCATCAGACCTGCAGGGGAATGAAGAGCACAGCCTCACCCTCAGACCAGGCCAAATCTCCTGGTGAATACTCAGGGCCATTAAATTAAAACCAGCACTAGTTCTGACCCTGGTCTGACTGATTTCTCTCCAGGCAGGACTGTACCTGAGCCTGTGGATCTCAAAACATGGCAAAATCTGTCATGTAAGTGGTAAATAAAGGCTTGCCTATGACCTCTGCTTATTTATGTCATGTCCTAAAAATCTAGTAATTTAAACCTCTCATTCATTAATGCTTCAAGCCAAAAGCATCTTAATGACATAAATTTGCCTTAATTAATTGTAACGTTCTACAGTTTGCTTTATTTGCTGCCACTGTAGAGAGAGTGTGCCATATTCTCAATTATTTAAATTAACAATATTTATTAAAATCAAGATTTCTTTTTTTCCACCCATACATGTTATGGAGAACATCCCCTCTGCTTAATCTTATTATTGCGGATATACTGCCCATATCCACATGACCCCATAATAGGGTCATAAAGACATCTAGCATTTAGTAAGATGACAGGAATATTTAAAAATGTAGCAGGTGGGAGAAATAGATGTATTTTCTGCAATTTTGGGGGAAAAATTAGAAGTCTCCTGTCTTCAAAATATTTCACAGAAATTTCCAGCTTTCAAAAATGGAATTTGAAAACTTTATCCATTTAGTTGCTGAAAAAGCTGGCAAATTTTGAATAGAGGCAGAATTTTCAACAAACTGTTTCAGGTCAAATATATGCTATTTATAAGGAAGTATTTGTTTATTACAGGTGTTAGAAGACTCTAAATATCTTATAAAATTAAATAATCTTATTCCACTTAAAATGCAAGCTATTGTTGTGGTATTCTGTAAGATATGGTGGTGATCTATTCACTATAGTTGGTTTTGTCATCTTATCAGCATATTAAATATATTTTTGACTTGCATTTTGGTATTGTCTTACCTATACAATGAAAGCCAAAGCTGCCAATCTCCTCTATTGCCGTGCATATGTTTCCTACTTGGAACAAAATGTGAAACTTAATTCACCTACATGCCAAACCACTGGGACAAAGCCAGGCTTGTAGACAGATTACTTTTCTTGTTTAAACTTGTAGGAGAAAAACATGCAGGCTTTCAGGCTCTAAGTCCTTGCTGAAACTCAGAAAAGTCACCAGCCTGAAATAGAAATAGCAATCTCACATGGAGGGAGAGTGAAAATGCAGTTTCATGTTTGCCTCTATTGTGTAATTTCTTAAACCGTATTTTCCACAGGCAGTCACAGTCCTTTCTTGCCAGTGCTTGCCTTAACACCATTAATTTTATTGTGAATAGGTTCAAAATGGTAAGGAATTGCCATATTATGGTAAAAGGATGCAGGGTCAGATAACACAAGACTGAATGGGTTGCTGAAAGCATTTTAGAAAGAGCAGTGCCCCAGTTCTGCAGCTCCCCAGGCACAGCCCCAGGCTGACAGGAACAAGACCCTCTGAGCTGTGCTGGGCCCAGCAGCCCAGGAGAACTGGCACTGCAGAGAAGGAGAGTGTCCCTTGGTGGACAAGGAGAATGGGACTGGCCACTAACTCGTGGCCTTCCAGACTGAACCAACTTTATGTAATGAAAATGGAAATCATCCATTGCAAATGTCTTGCAGCGTGAAAGTGAATTTACCATGAAATTAGTCTCAGGCAGGGGAAAACCAGCTGCAATTTTTCCCATTGTTGTTTCTTACAGTCCTTATAGGCAGAGCTTTCCTACTGCCTGCAGAGAGAGCTGCAGAAGCCAGGAGTGAGCATTGGAGGGATTGATCCACAAGATTGCCCTGACATTTGATACTCTTGCATCAGTTAATTCTTGCTGAGCATATTCTGAGTCACCGACAATATTTTATGATTATAATTCTCAGGGGGTATTTTTCTCATCATTAGTCACAGTTTACAAATGGTTTTCCCCTCCTGTATCTCTTGAAACTGTGTGATTCTCCCTCTAAGATACTTATAACTGCAATCAGCTTATTTCTTTTGGTTTTGACCGGAAAATGTATGCCATTTATGGTCCTGCAACATGGGAAATCTGCCACAGGTAGAACAGAGAGACTCTAACCAAACCTGAAGAAGATGGACTTGATCCTATCTCAGTGCTGTACTTCCTACCTGAACAAGTGATTAAAATTCAAGAGGTAATATACTGGATCAAAATTATAATATATTTTACTATGTACAACATAGGAAACCTGTATCTACTACCCTTTCATGAATAATTCTTCATTTAATAAAACAGTTTTAACTTGAGGAAAGCAAACAATTAGTAATAGCTACTCATACAATTAATCAGGCAAGGTGTGCATACATCAGTCTGGCATTCAGCTCAAGCCAGAATTTGGGATGGGCCCAGAGTTTGTACTTGGCACTGATTCAGGCTTTATCCGTGACTGTGATACTCTGCAGGAGGGTAAGCAGTGCTTTCTTAGGTTAAATTGCCATTTCTTGCATATTGGCTATTGCTGCTCAATGCCAAATATGTTACATCCTGCACATTCTGCAAATTACATTCTGCTATAATTGATACACCAAGCACAAAGTTTAACTCTATCAACAGTGGCAAAGCTCCTATTGTAATATTATTAGGAAATCGGTGAACGTGACAGGAATATCCTCAGTGTGGACTGTGACACTCCTCTAAGTCAAATCTCTTTACATCGACTCTCAGCTGTAACATCAGGCAGGAGGATTGAGCTCTTAGAGAAAAAATGTTAGCAATGGAATAAAAGCAAACTGATTGTGTCACAGGCACAAGGCTTACTCCAGGGCATGGGGAAAAAAATCCCAGTTATCTTCAAGGATGCAATAACACTTCTAATCAGCATTTCTTATTATAAAGGAGGGTGTTGCTGATGGCTCAGTACCTGGTCAGGACTGGGCTGATGGGAATTCATACCCTGTGTGTTATAGTGGGAGTGAAATTCATTTCCCCACCAAAACATAAGTTTGGACAGTAGTGTGAGTAGTAGAGGAAATTACACATCCCATCCCTGCCTCCTTCCAGGCAGACCAGGCTGCTCTGCAAGGTCTTTGTAGCCAAGTGAGAGGCTCAGGCAGTGGTTACAGCGTGTAGCTGTATATTGGTGTTGGTGTCCTTCACAGTCCCCGTGCTGACCCTCCAGCCCTCCACAGGTTCTCCTTACACCCCCGGGGCTGCACCGAGGTACTGTTTGGCTTTGCAGCCTCTCTGCTTCTCGGGAAGGGCAGGGAGCATTTGCCTTTCACCTGTCATTGTTCTGCCTCCACAGTGACAGCTGCGGGATGCCGTGAAATACCAAGGCAGGTTTGCTGTGGCGAATTTCCTGCCACAACAACTTTCTGCAGAGTCCTGCCAAAACACTGCCTTGCTTGCTTTGTGCTCATAGTCCATTGTCATGCACTGTTCCTCTGCCACCGAATCAAGGAGCTCTCTTTTGACCCTTATATGGGGAACACATTGTCATGGGCAAGGGCGTCTCACCAGGAAAGCAGCCTTCACAATGGCAGGAAATATCTGCCAGACAAGCCAAAAGGGAGCTGGCCCAGGGGCTGCAGTGCTTGTGTGAGTTTTGGACACCTGGTCTTTGCTTCACGTTTCCTGTGTGACTTGGAGTAAGGCATTTGAGCATCAGAATCACTTTCATACTTTCTCTTCACTTTCTAAAGGCATTCAGGATGCCAGTGGGATGTAGGAGCCCAGGTAATTTGTACATCTGCCCCTAAATTTCACTGCATCACAGTCTTTAGTTTTAATGGAGGGTACACCAACATTACCTGCCTCCCTGGTCTGTAGTAAGGATAACCCCATCAAATGTAAAAAGACTCTCTGAGGAATTAAGGATTCTAAAACAAGATTTCATAGCAATAAGAAATAAATATCTTACGGTATGCAGCTGGCTCTCTTTGGCACTGTAAAAGCTCCACTGAATAAAGAAGTTTCCCAATGGTGCAGAACTTGTGTACGTACAGAGGAGGGTTGCGTTTCCACCTGTGGTGACATTCACTGTCTTCTCGGGGACAGTCACCACAACACTGCTGACATGGCCTGTGGGCAGAAAGTTTGGTGAGGAGAGCAGCCAGGGATGGCCCTTGGAGCTATGCAGGAATGCCTCACTTCCTGTGTTATCCAAAAAACCCATAGGACATAGCTAGTTTTACTCCCTTTCAGTAGTTTCCCATGGGCTTTGTGTGGGAATTTCAGGGATAACAAGCTGGGAGTGGGTAAAATCTGGCAAGCAAATAAATCTCCTAGAATACCTGTGCCCTTACAATGAATAATATATTCTGAAAAAGCAGAGTTCTTAAAGCCATACTTATTCTCACTTGCAGATACTCATCTTCTCACTAAGAGCTTGTGGCTAAACCAAACCTTTTTTCTGCACTCACAGTGCTCTTCTGCAATTGCGCTCTTGTTCACAGTTGTGTCTTGCCCTCTTTTATAGCCTTTTTTGTTTGTTTGTTTGTTTTTTGTTTTGTTTGGGTTTTTTTGGTTGGTTGGTTGTTTTTTGTTTGCTTGTTTGTTTTTGTTTTCTGTTATTCATCGAGATGTCTGATCTCCTTCTCTGTGTAGCACCGTTACCTACAGTGCTATTTCTTTGTACATTCTTATGTTCTGACTGGGACTCCTTGGCACTGTTGGGTCCCTCTCTGCTATTTTCTTGCACTTCTTTTACATTGGAAATATCAAACTAAGCTTTTTGGATGTGGGTTGTATGAAGTTCTGTGATAACTCAACCCGCTCTGCTGTGCTCAAAGCAGAGAGGGAGCAAAGAGAATTTGTGAGCCCTTCCCCATAACATTTTGCTCAGACGTGAGTACACAATCATAGCAATGAAAGGAATCAAGCCCCATGTTACAGTATTTATCTGTTTCTATCCTCTATGTAAGCTACCAGCCATGGTGACACACAGCAACAAAGCTAGAACTGTTAGAAATATGTCTGAATTTCAGGGGTTTGGTAAGTTACCTGGTCCAGTTTTAAAACTACTGTCTAAAGATTCTGAAAGAGAATATCTTTCTTTTTGAATGTGATGGAAAACATAAGTCTTTTTGAGCTTTCTATGCAAAACAGGCAAGTTGGGAACTTTATGTTATAATAATGTTCATGTGGGTTTACTGCACATATTAATGGTAGAGGTGAAACGTAAAATATTCTTCTCAAGGCAATATCTGTGCATTTTAGGTTCGGGTGCTGCTTTTGAGAGTTTAAGCAAAACTTCCAGTAATACCAAAAAAGTATTTTTCTGAAATTATCAGCCCTGTGAGAGAAAACATTGTTTAAAAAGGAAACAATCTATTTTTATATTTTTAACCATTGAAATGTTACAGATTTATCAGTTGGTACAGTATGCAAACTGAACTCTGGGTACTGTTTTCTGTGTTTGATGGCTTCAACAGTAAAAGCTCACTGCAAGGAAGAACAGAATAATCGACTTTCCATGTTGATGGTGGCTAGGATGAGAATTAGTGGGTTTGAACTACAACAAGATTTATATTATATGTGAAGACAGTCTCACAGGAATGGCTGGAGGCTGACCTAGATGTGTCAAACCTGCCTTGGGGAAAGAAGGGATCCCAGGGCTGGCTGCCAGTCCTGATTGTCTTGTGAGCTCACAGCAGCTTAATCCTTACTGAGATCTAATATAAAAGCTATGTCATTATTTTAGGTATCTCAGTTCACAGTTCTCAGATTTAAGAATTAGTGTTGGCCAGAGGATTATGGTTTCTTGCCACAGTTCAAATGTATCTATTTTCTGCTCTTTGCAGGATTACCGCTATGGTCTTGCAACACAATGTCATTCTACTGAAAACATCCATTTTCCAGTCATCTGCTCCATGTATTTTCTTTATAATTCTCTGGTTTTGGAGTCAGGAGTGTCACAGAGTCTGATTTTTATAAACTTTTCTGGAAGAAATGAATTTTAGCAGAAATGACTCCACACAGCATTCCACTTTCCATAAAACTGTACATTTTGAAGAAATACATTTAATTGAAATAGGCTTCGCTCTAGTAAAAAGACAAAGTCACAACCCATCAAACTAACCTTGTCCAGTGAGGCTTTTTAAAGCCAACACTAATTGCAAGATGAAGCTTTTGACCTACAATGGAGTGAACTGTACCCACAGAGCCTGTTCCCTCCTCACGGGTGTTAATGGGAGTTTCACTTTGCATGTAGTTCACCGTGTACAGTTTCTGACCCCTAATCCCATTCCATACATACAGGTCTTTTGGTTTAAATGAAAAAAAATCCATGAGGAAGAAGTAGCTCAGTGAAAAAAGCTAATTGATCCATGCCCTTCACTCATCAATATTATGGTAAGGCTGTTTCCTTCCTACAGACAAAGTCTTTGCAGTCAATTGGGAATCACCCACTTTCAGTGAAGTCCTTTGCAGTCTTTAACACTTTTGAAGTAAATCCAAGTTTGCTGACCTTTTTCTAGCCACAACAGAAGCCCATCAGTCTGGACACAGTGCTAGTCTTAAATCCAGAACTTTCAAATTAGAGGACATTGTTTTGAAAAGCATTGGTACCAACTCTGAATTACTTTTCATTTCTAAGGTAAAAACCTGTTTGGTTTCTGTCTATGTGGGAGTTAGACCACTGAAACTCCAGGAGCAACTGTTTAAAATATTTCTATGGTAGCCAAACCAGAGAATTCCATCTGGGAAAGAACATGTGGAAACTAACTTCCATTTTCTGCAGTGGATACACAGGCTATTCACCTCCATGGAGTATTTGACTTAAAATGCCTGCTTCTGTATATATTAAAAGGAAGGCTTAGCACAATGAAACGTCCTCGAAACATTAATAACATATAATCTTTAATATGCCATGTAATTCCTAAATTCCACAAAGTTTATATGATCACTTAACTTCAGGGAAATCCAAAGATGATTTGCATGCTCACAGTCAAGCATCCCCTTAAATTTTTAGGTGGCAATGGGACTGAGGCATCATTTCCCAACCCTGTTATCAAGAGGAGACAAAAACTGGGTATGAGAAAACCTAACCTTGACACACCTGAGACTCGAACGCTCCATGCAAGAGCTCTTTGCCTCTTCCCAATGTCGGAGCAAAGCACTACTCTCCCAACAGCTTAAATTCTATTCTTGAGCAAAAAACTCTTACCAGGCAGTGGTCAGTCTGCAGATTTCTACACAATGGCCTAGCACTAGAGCCATGACTTTCATTCCATCCTGAAATAAATCAGCTTGAATATTCTCCTAGTTTGTCAGTCAGGTTCATCTGCTCTCTTACTTCAACAAGTTCCTTTATTCCAGTGCTATCTTGGTCAGTTTGTAATTCTTACCTGCAAGGAGGGTTAGAATTGGAAATATCTTGAGTATTGTGGCACACATCTTCCTGATGCTGGGAGAAAAAAGAGACCAGGTGCTGCTTCTGACTTGGAGTGAAACTCAACTGTTTTATTTTTTGACGTTGGTTTTTGTGTTCCTTATCAGCTGTGTATCAACACGTCAGTGAGCTGTTTCATTCTCCTTTATCACATGCGTGCCTTTCTCCGACTAGTGGTGTGACTGTTCACTTGAAACCACGTTGTGGGGTTTGAGCAGCTAAGGGTTTTGTTAATAATAAACCTTTGAATTATAGAAGCCCAGATTCCCTCACTTTAGCAAGGGCCCAGCAATATTTGTCTACCTAAGTAATTTCACTGAGAACAATAAAAGTATTTGTGGAGCTATTTAAAAGTCAATCTGATTACCAGTGTTGGAGTCAGGCCTAATATGAATAAGCAATAATCTTTATTTCCTGTTAATTCTATAATTTCTTTTTTAAAAATGATACATTTTCATTTTAAAACATGTATCTTATACGGTTTTACACAGAATGATTACATTGGACTCATGATTGCCTTGAGATTTTCATTTTGAACTCATCAATAAAATGACATACCTAAATAAAGATCAAATCTTCTAAATAGAAAGGAATCATCTTCTAAATGAAAGATCATCTTCTAAATAGAAAGGAAAATCTGTTTTATCTAGTTTTAACCCATGACCTGGATGTTATGAATTAAAAAAGAGACAATATTAAAATACCAATTTTTACTTATATGTTAATACTGGATTTATATAGTGAAAAAGCAGTGGATGAAGGTTAGAACTTGAAGAACTGGTTAGAATAACTTAGTTTTCTTTGTCCTTACTGGTTGCCAAATGCTCCCCCTGAAGTCTATTAGGAACTGAAGGTGTTCAGCTTCCTGCAGGAGCCATATTTGCTTTTGGGGTTCAGTGTCATTTGACTGAGGCTAATTCCAAGCCCCAGACTGCCATGGGAGCAGCTGGCTCTGTGTGCACAGCCAGTCACAGGCTGAAGATGTAAGAGAGGGCAGCACTGCCTTTTAGGTGTGTGCCTGCACCTAAGACCGGGACAAATGAAATGGTCAGCGATTCTTTTCCATGCCTGTCGAAAGCATGATGCCTGATGATCCCACCTTTCTAGTGGCAGGCAAGATCAACTACCTTTTCCATGGCAGGAGCCATGCTGTGGCATGAGAAGCCCTTTTAGAAGCTGGGGGTCAGCATCTGGCTGGGCTGGAGAGGAGTCCAGAGTCTCTCCCATCTCCCGTGTGATGTGGTGGTGGGTTCTCCAGTGTACAAGTCTTGATCAGTTGCATCAGTTACTGCTGGAGTCAGGTTTATGGATTTAGATGAATTTTATTCTCCCAGATATTCCCCTGTGTGTAGGATGCTTGAATAATCTCTGGGCAGATAGCATGGTTTGGTGATACTCTTTCATAAGCCACCTCCAAAAGTTTTATATAAAGGTTTATTTAAAAGTTTTTTATAAAGGATGTCTTTTCCTCTTTTCTGACTATCAGCTCTTCACACAGAGTTCCCACAGGGTGGGCAGGGTTTGTCTTTATGAGTTGGGGATGGCAAAACTTGGAACACTTAAATGTCTCATCCAAGGATTCACAGGTGACCCAGAGTCCCAAAAGAAATATGTACATTGAAAGACTGAAATTCGAGTTCAGATTTCTTCCAAGAGTTGAAAAGCATTTAGATTCACTTTCACTAAGGATGCATGGAGGGAGCCCAAGTGCACATGGGAAACTCTCACTGGCTTTCCCCAAGTCAGAAACGATGAGCACAAATGATCTGAACATGAGACAGCCTACAGACCCATTTCAGTGATTGCCTGTGGCAGCTCCATAGTACCCAGGAGTTGACTAGTAGCTCACAGAGCACTGATCCTTTGCAAAAGACAGCAATTTTCAAGAAGATTCAAAAAAATGTTGCCACTTCACCCAGCAAGTCAGGACCTGCATGATCCTATATGTTTACCACAATATCAATGTGTCCTCTAATTCCTTCTTACTTACCAACACTGAAGTCCTTTCTCTGGTACTTAAAGCTCCTTCAGCTGATATATATACATGCCCTGTTACATTCTCTTTTTGTCAATTAAGTGTTTGAAAGATGACAGAACTACATTCCTGGAGGGTGAAATGCTCAGCCTGACCAGAGAACAAGAGCCAAGAACACAACTGCTGCATTAATATGCACCCATTTAAGCTTGGGATGTAGGGCTGGCGTTGCCAATTACAGGGCAGGTGTAGCTCATAGCAAATGATTGCAACCATCCATCCTTTTTTACAGGACATCCAACACCAGGAGCATTTAGGTTTGACTGTTACCCTCCTGGGACCCATTTCACATCACCAAGGCAGAGGTGTGTACCCTACCACTGACCTTCCAAGCCCTCCAGGGTTATTCTCTGTCAAGGTAATAGATGGCACCTGTCAGCTGCTGACTTTACTTCAACCTCATGGCTGCTGGAGAGCAGCACTGCCTGTACAGATGTCACCTTAGGAGAACTGAACACAGAAATCAGTCTGGTTTGGCTGGATGGCTTAAGTTACAGTGGGACAACAGAGAAGCTTTTGCTTACACTGCCGACCCTCGGCTAAGAGAGAGGACAGCCCAGAGTGCAGCAGCACAGCAGTCACTTTGCCGTGGGTGGAGCAAAGACTCTTATCTCGAGATAAAATGGAAGGGGCCAGTACCAGGAACTGTGTGTTAACAGACTTCGTGAGTCAAATCTGTGTACACTGAAACATATTCAGAAATGTTCCCTTTCAAGCAACTCCCTTGTATTCACTCTCTAAACAGAAGTGTCAGTCATTAAAAAATTAAGCCCAGAGGCCCACCCTGAGCAAGGCAGTATTCTCCAGACAAGCATTGCCAGGATACGTAGGAATTGCTTGTGTTGGCCTGAGACCTAATTAAAAAACTTCCTGTAGAATTCCATGTTTCACTTGACAAAGCTCAGCAGCATTTCAACTGCTTTGTCTTCCTGAAATATGCTAAATTTGTAATTGTTTGAACACAGCAAAGCCAGCATAACCCAGTGATTTATAAAGCTCTCTAGTTTAGTATCACAGCTGATGGCTGGAGACAGAGAGAAATGTGTAATTAAAGATTCAAACACAAACAGTGAAAGAGATGCTTTAAGCCTCTAAATTCATCATTAGGTTGATTTTCAAATGCATAATACAGTTTTCCTGTCTATTGCACAATTGTGGTCTAAAAAATATTTATAAGCTTTTGCTGCCTAAAAGAGAGAGTGAAAGACTGTAAAAGTACTAATAATACAAACTCTTCTGAGGAGAGCACCATGGCTGGTCACCTCAAATTAACCTGGACAGAAATACACCTAATCCCCTGTATCCAGTTTCCAGAATGAGCACACCTCATTATCAAGAAGCACAATTCCATTTCCTTGTGAAAGATATGGAGTGGTATTTTTTTATATTGTCCATTTTCTCAATCTGGACAGAAGGTCTTTTTTCCTTTTAACCATTCAAAACCCAGGGTTTCCTAGAGCAAAATCCCTGTTCAACAAACTATCCTCTTTCTGGAGGGAAAAAAAAAAAGAAAAGCACTGAAATTAGATAGAACAGAACAGTGATTGCCAAGAGATCAGAGAGCTGCAGGCCAGGCACCAGCACTTTAGGCTGGCTTGGGTGGGCTTGGACCTGGGCTTGTTGACTTCCTTCACATGGTTCTTTCCTAGTCAGTGTCTCACAGTGGGTTTCCTGGCCATGGCATGGACTCACACTGGCTGTAGAGACCCTGCAGGTCTGTGTCCTGGGAATGGCATAAAAGATGTTGGGTGGGCGTTGTGGGTGTATCCTCAGGCTTTTGGCAGCCCCAAGCATGCTTCCTTTGTATCCTGCTTGCCACTTGGCAGCTCCACCCCCGGAGATATAGCCTCATTGTAGGCAGTGTGTACTGCATGGTGCTGAATTCCAGCTGACCTCCCATGCTCTGCATGGTTCCAAGAGCTCCTATTTTGACAAGTGCTCAGCCAAGGCAATTCAATAGGTGAGTCTGTATTGAGGTCGGTAGCCTGGGATACAGTTAGAGGTGCTCATCAGTGCTTGAGGTTTTCAAGTTTTCCCTTAAATTGACTGGAATCCAATGGAAATACATAAAGAAAATCATTCAAGCATCCAGCATCATGTTTATCAGAGTAAGTGTGGATTGCAGCGCTCTCCTGGGTGGGGACAGTCATTCTGTCCCTACCACTGACAGATTTGGGGGAGTGTAAGCACTTTTCACTGCCTGGTTTTGACAGATACGTTGTTGGGTGTAGACAGGCATCACCCCAAAGGTGGCTACACTCCACATCCTTGCCAGCATGTTGAGGGGAAGCACCCTGGGAGCACTGTGGCTGTGGAGGAGGTTTTACTTTATCCACAAACACCACGTTTTGTCAGCACTGCTCTCCCAGTCAGTGGCTGTGACATGACCCTGGACTGCTCAGGACTGCTCAGTAATTTGAAGGTACCCTGTCTCCCTTCCCACATCCCTCCCACCATAACCTTGTGCTTCCCAGCTTCGAGAAGCTGTGGGCTGTGCAAGTCATTTGGAGTCTGGGAGGACTTCACAGGAGAGGAAGGGGACTGAACTCATTCCCCAGCACTATGTCCCAGGGACCCATCCCGGTCAGGGAACTCACCCCCAGCACCAGAGCTGTGTTCATTGCTGGAATTGCTTCACTGGGAGTGCCCACAATGGCTCATTTTGCTTATGACAAGGATTACCTTGAAATAGCCCACAGAGGAGGCTGCCTTCACACCAGCACTTGCTGGCCCCAAGGAGGTCTGAGGAAGAATGCTTGTGGAGATACAGTCTGAAAGTTTTCAGGAAAAATCAGGTGCAGTGTACCCTTTCATCTTTCTCCTCTTCCCAACCAAGGAAAGGCAGGAGGTTGCAAACTTTCAGCACGTTTTTGAATCTGCTGTGAACAAGCAGGTAGGAAAGCCAGACACAAACCCCAATCAAACCAGTCTTGTCATCAAAGGAAAGCAGCAGCGTTGACAGAAACAGAATTTCTTCCCCTGTGCAGACAACTGTTCTTCAAAAACAAACAAAAGAAAAGGAAACCAACTTGGAGCTGTAACTGAAAAAATAATTTTAAGAAAAGTTTGGACATGGAAATAAGCAAGTTTCCAGTAGTCTGGGGGCTTAATGATGCAGAGAGAAAGGTTGCCTGAGGAGAGCTAAGAAAATGCCCCTATCACAGGTGATAATTGTGGAATACAGGAGAATTGTGTGCCCCTCTAAAAGCTGCAGAGGATAAATACTACCCAGCCCCCAAAGCACAGTCTCCTGCCAGACACCCTAGTAGGCACCTAAATGCTGTTTATTATCTGAACACTCTCCCAAGTGGGTGACTCAGTGATCCCCAATATTTCTGCTGCTGCAAGGAAAATCACACCTGAGAGAAGCAGGAAGTGGGAGAGCACAGAGCTTTTGCACCCACCCACTGCTCCTATCCTGCCATGGAGGATGGTCCTGGGGTGCTTTGAGCTCTGCTGCCTCCACCAGCCCTGGGCTCCAGACAGATGGGCAGGGTGAGGAAGGTCAGCAGGGTCTGATCCAGCTGCTCAGAGAAGAGGGATGGCAGATCTGCTGCAGGGGGTGTCTTTGGGCCAGCTGTTAATGCCTGTTTTAAATATACCCCCTGTGGGGCTGCAGTGGCCAGGACCAGTATTCTAACATTTTCCACATTTCTGGACTATTGCAGCTGAGGTATCTTGGATGTTTTAGGTTGCTCAAAAAGGTGACAGGCAGTTAATTCAGTGGGATGTTGTTGAGAACATGCAGAATGCTAGACCTCTGCCATCTGATCGGGCCTGTTTGACAGACACAGACAATGCAGGAAGTTTGTTTTTTTTAAATCTTGTATCACTTTAGGAAGCTGATGCCAGCTGCAGTCAAAGGGATTTGTTTGTGTGCAGCACACTGTAATAGAACTGTAACACCTGTACCCACAGCACTGTGTGTTTAGTCACCAAATACCGTGTGAAATCTGTGCAAATGCAAGCACCTGGATAAATTCGTGGATCTGGCTCAGGCCTTTTGTGTTGGTGGTGACACTCCTCTGATCTGTCCTTCCTTCTGTCCTGAGGCAAGCATGAAAAAGCAGAGAAGCAGCTGCTTGTGATGCTGCCCCAAACCTCCCAGGGATGCGGGTGCAGCATCCATGTAACCTGAGACTGAGCTGTGGATTGTGCTGGACCAGGATGATGGGGGTGCTGGAGGGAGTTTTGTTGAAGAAGCAGAGAGATGGTTCTGCAGCACTTGTGGTCTTGGTATAAATGATAAGTGTGCAGGTGATGAGCACCATGAGTGCCCTGGCAGATGCAGGCTAAAGAATGACTTTCTAACAAAAAGTGCTACCATCCAAGTGCCACGTTTATATGCTGTGGTTCAGGTGTGAAAACCAAAGCAAGCTCTCCACTGCATGATAAATCACAGTAAAATGATCCTGTCTGTATTGTTGCTATTCCCTTGGACTTTCATTTGCTGCATAACCTTTTCCCTGAAAGCAATTAACTCTCCTTGTTATGCTTTTTTTCCTCCCCTTTTTCTTTTCCATGTAGTTTCAAAATTGAAGTTAATCAGGCAAAAAAAATCACAATGAGGATCTGGGGATTAAACTGTCTGTCAACATTATCAGAGGGAAAGATCTTTTTTCTAGTCATCATTTGCATTTTCAGAGGTTAACAATTTTTTAAACTGTTATGTGATATTATTCCTTCAGTTTGGCAGCATTTGTTGTCTAAAATGAAAAGCACTTTCAGCTTAAGAGTCCATGGAACTGTATAATTTAAATGGTGGGTGCCTTATCAGGTATGATAATGTAATTTTGGGATTACTCTGCCATATTAAAATCTGGCATAAAATTCACACAATTGGGCTGAAGTCTAGGCTTTTCAGCAGCTCCTGCTGCTTCTGAAATGGAACGTTCAGGTGGATTGATGTTAAAAGGTTGTCTGTTCCATGCTTTTGAACATACCACTTCATGGTGTTAAATGAATACAGGTGATCTCATTCTTTATTCTAAGAAATAGCTAGTTTTTAATTCTTGCTGTTTCAAGGAAGTGCTTGAACATAAGAGGCCTCAGTGATGACCTCAGCTGCTCCCTACTCCACATAGGGAGGAATTGCTACAAGTCTCTTTGCTTTGGCATGCTCCAGTTTAGAAAAGAGATTAAAGCAGCCTCTGTGTCTGAGCGTTGCTGTGCCTGCCCAAGTTTCACCTGGCTGGGAATCCTTCTCATTTTAATTCACACAACTAGCGGAGGGCATTGAGAAGCTCTTTCTGCACCCAGGCCCTGCAACTCGGCTGCCCTCTGAAGGAACCTGAGTTTAGTGAGGATTGTGTGGCCTTTTTCTTAGGGAGGAGGAATAATATTTGCATAAGCCATTAATTATTAATTAATGGTTGTGTAGCTCATTTTGCCTCAGCTGCCCTTCTCTTGCCATGTGTGCCATGGGGTCCCTGGTGGCACCTGGAGCCTGGCTCTGCCTGCTGACACTCAGCTTCCCAGCACTGCTCAAGGTGGGATGTGGTGGGAGGTTTTCCTTGGGAAACTCCGAATTCCTCAAAGCTGAGCAGGGCTTTGGAAATGCTGCAGTTCATTAAGGTGAGCAAGTTAATGTGAAGTGAACCAAAAGTGACTGCTTGCTTAGTGCCTGGCTTAATGAGACTTTCCTTTTGATTTCCAGGAGCTTCCTACTGGGAGAAGGTTACTTGTTTACTTGATTTTAATCCTCAGGAAGAATTCTAAGATGCTTCCTTTTCTGCTTTGTTAATAATCTTTAATATTAGAGTTGTCTTAATTATTTTTGTTACATTTAGTATGGCAGCACAGTGATGTGATGAAGTTGTGGAGCAGAGGATCAGCAATCTTGAAAAAAAAAAGTGTGGAAAACCAGCTGAGATAAACCTTAGCACTTGTTTTGTCCTGCTTTTTATTTGCTTGTGGCAGGCAAGTGTTGTTATTCATCAACTGATTGGGACTCAAATCCTGTAGCCCAGCAGCTTTGTTACATATTGCTGTTCAAATTTTTTTGGAAGCACTTGTTATCCTTCAGTGATCAAGTAGGCAGTGAGTTTGCAAAGCAGAGGGAAGTAATGAAAAATGAAACTGTCAGCAGCCTGTACATCGTGGGAGCAGCTGGGAAAGCAGTTGCTCAGATGACTTCATCTCAAAAACACATGAATCTTAATAGTGTGTAGGGTGTAAGCTTTGAAGAACGACTGTCTAATCCAGTTGTGCGCAGCAAGTTGCTTCAAACGAGCTAATGAAAGCAGTGGGGCAGCCCAGCCTGGCACAGTTACAACCCTGTCATGCCTTCCCTCGTGGCAGCAGAGTTGCGCAGCTGTGCAAACATGCCCTTTGGTGGGAAGCCCACTGGTGAGCCCGTGCCCTGCAGCCCAGCTCCCTCCTGTGTGCCCACGGCCAGGCTGTGTCCTGCACGTCTCCTGCGTGTGGCCGTGTCCTTGCTCCTGCTGGATTTCCCTGGGCCAGGCTGGCAGAACCCCAGGCACCACATGATGTCCCACCAGGAGGCCCCGTGACACAGGTCCCCACGGTGCTGCCCACCAGCCCTTCTCATCAGCTGCCTCCTCCCCTCTGCGCCCACAGAGCACTCAATGTCCTGCAGCAATCTTGGTTTATAAACCACCCTGTAATTCCCAGGCTCTCACAAGGGAAAAGCAAAAACCCACAGGTTTGTATCAATGTCCCCGAAGAATCAAATTGCTTTGTAAAAATTCTCAAAAGTGCAGTTGGGCTCTTTTTGCTCTTTTTATCCCCAAACACTGAGTATTGATTCTGTGCCAGAGATGACATAAAACTCCTACCGGGTGGCTTTTTCTATAGTGTTCAATAAGTGATATATTCCTGGAGCCTGTATGAAATGCTGAAAAGCTTCCAATTCTATACATAGACAGCCCCCAGAAAGAAAGAACGGCTTAAAACCCAGTTCAGGGACTTCTCCATCAGCACCACTGATGTGACTGGTGTTGAATTAGCATGAGCTTTTCATTCTGCCCCTTTTCATTCTGCAGGTTAATTCCGTGTATCCAGCTGGGGCTGTTCTGTTCGACATCTGTCACAGTCACTGTCTTTGCATCTCTACAAAAAGCTGTTTGCAGTTCACTGTGATTTTGGGAGGCAGGTCACACCCGAGTGACCTGTAGCAGATAGATTAGAGTGGTTGTACATTGCTAAAAGTAATTACATGTAATTCAAGTGTCTTCCTGGGGCAGCAAGACCCTGACCTTCAAATGATCATTTGCAGCCTTGATATGAGTCTCATGGTGTCAGGGAGATATTGGAGCATTGGAGTCAGCCATGTGCACATGTGTTGTACAAAGTTGCTGTTTAGCCTCTGTGTTTCATCATTAGAATATATTGTATATGGCAGACATCGACCTAAGGTGCACCAGGATTGCCCAATTTATCATGAACTGTGTAATATTTAATGGTTTCCCCTAAATCTCTACCTCTGGGAGATTAAAGGTAAATAATGAATGACAAGAAAGGTCAGTTTAATTTGCCCTTTCTTTAGAGAAAGGCTGTTTCTATCCTTTTGATTACATACCCAAGTATACCCTCAAACAGCAAAAACCTGAGGACAAATCAATGACAGACATAATTTTAATTTTTTTTAAAAGTACGGCCCTACTGAAGACCTTGAATATGTCATGGTATGGCTTTAGAAAGGATTGAAAACTATTAGCGGTTTCTTGCAATTTGGACTTTAAAGCCAACCAGGACAATGCCTTTTCCTGATTTTTCTACTTCAACATTGTATTGCTACTCCTAATAGTAACATAGTTGACAATTAGTTGCTGATTTCTAGAAAGAAATTTATTTGAATAATATAATCTCTCTTGCAGGTCAAATGCTGTTCATAGGGTGCTTGCATTTTTGCAAATGTTTCCTTTTTTATAACATGAACTGAACAAAGGGATAAACAAATGGTGTGTGAATTCATCACAAGGCCTGGCTCTTGATGATTAAAAAGGACTTTTTTAGTTGTGATTGAGCACAAACCACCTGTAACATTTTTTATATACCTTCTATGTGTTCACCCTTGTGTAGCAGCTTAATTTGCCCTTCCAAAGAACATCAGCAAATCTTTCCTGTTTCCTTAGAAAATGCTATTTTTGTCATCCCATTCCTGTAAGCAAGCTCATTTTGTGCAGCAGTCCCTCAGGTCAAATATAGCAAAAGCAATACTTCCTCTAAGCAAGTATCAGCATAACTCATTAAGGCATTTTTTTCATATTTTAATAACATAAAATTCTGGCAGAGTCCTGATTTATTCCATGTATGTTAAGTAAACAGCCTATTTTGATAGGCTTTTTTGCAATGCAAAAGCTTTACTTACATTAGTAGCTTAAAACCTCATTGGACTGTTTCGAGATGGAAATACACTCAGGTAAGTGTTTAAGCCTTGCTTGGATTGATGGAGCAAGGGAGGAAAGGAAGGAATACCTGTTTCATTGTAAGGGGACAGGAAAAACATTCTGATATTTCATAATGAGAAATCCTCTTTAAACTAATGTCCCTTTGTGGCACTTTTTAAAGAGTTATTTGTAAGAATTCTCCTTTCTGCTCTAACTGCTTATTGAGGCAATAAATACCAAATGCATTTTGTCCTTTAAAATTATGGTTATAAGCAGTTTTGAAACCCATTTGAGCAGAGTTCTCACACTGATGCCTGGCAGTTCAGTGGGACTTCTCTCAAGACAGATATTTACTTAACAGTACTTCAAAACTAACTGGGAGAATGTGGACTTTTAGTTCAAAATGAGTATGTCATTAAAGATCTGATGCAAAGCCCAGTAGAATCCATAAAATGCATTTCTGCTTAGATTGCATATTTCACATGAGAGATCCATGAACAAACCCAGCCTCTGCTTATCCCAGAGGCCAGAGCAGGGAAACATCTCCTTCTTTTTGATCTTGCAAACAGCTTTGCTTCTCCTTTCCTTGTGTGGTACTGTGCAGCAGTGTAGCCTTTACTTTGGACATCCTGTGAGAACCAAAGAGAAATCCTATTATAAAATGTGATTTGGACTGCAAGGGGGGCAGCAAACTCACTCATATTTCAAAGAATGTGAGAGAGAGGATTTATAGTTTGCTTGTTTTTAGAGGCATGCCAGGATGTGTTCCTAACAGGAGAGAACTTTGTATTATTTCCTCTTACAACACAGTGCATTTTTTAAAGCCAGTTAGCAGCAAACATGTATCCCTGAGGGCTTTCTGCCGATGGGAAGGGAGTATGCAGGGCATCCAGAGGGCAGGGATGGGACAGCATGCAAAGGGATATCAAGCAGTGTCACTTAACTATAAACATTTCTGTCTACAAATGGTAAACCTTTGCTAATTGTCTCTCTTTGAGAAGTTACCTTCTGCTCCATGCTGTCTACTGCTGTTAGCTGGCTTACTGCGTTTCTTGGAGGACAGAGGACAGATTTCTCAGGACTTTTGCTATAGACACCATATGTCTGGCCTTAATCCTCAGTTCAGCACAGCAAACCTAGACCAACAGTGGTGGTAAGAGAAGCTGTGTGGTATTTCCTTTTCTGTGCTGGTTTCACTCTCTTGTAGCACTGCCCTACACCTGGACACATATGGCCAGAAATCAAAGTATTGCAAGCAGTATGTATGTCAGTATACAAACCATGCTGGTGTATCTAATGCATGTGTAAACTCTCCCCTGTTTTTTACAAACTCTGATCTATACCAGTCTTGACACATGGCTGGAGGTCTCAGGCTTGTTGGTTTATTTTCCAAAAGGATTTTCTTTGTGCTTGCCAGGATTTGGATGATTACTTGGCTTTCTGGCCACCGGAATGAAATAAGTCTTAAACCCCACCAGTAATCTCAGAGGACTCTAGTTTGGGATCAGACTTTATTTACCTCATTTTGAAGTGAGAATCCCTGGCCATGTTGTCTCAGTTCCATATGCATTCAATGGAAGATGAGGTGGAAGAAGGAGGTTCATGCTCTTCCTGACATTGTAGGATGGGGGGGATTAATCACTACAGGTGCCTGTGTTCCTCCATTTCTACAGAGAAACCTCACCTCTGGTAACCAGCTCTTCTCACACCAGAGAGGAGTCTGGACCTCACCCCAGTACGTGGTGCAGTCTTAAGCCCCTACAGTTGCTCAAGCTGTGGGTGGCTGTGTGCACTTTGCCATCCCACTCTGTCACTGGTAGCCAGGATGAATGAATAAAACCTGTTGGCTTTGCTGTAAGCAATTAGTAACATCTTTCCCATGACTTGGGCCATGTGATTTGTAAGCCTCTTGGAAAGTTCCCTGAAAAGTGAGCCAATTTCTTTTTTAAAACTGTTATTACATTAAAAGGAAAAATCATCTTGCAGTGCCGAGCAAGATGGTATCAAAAATCTTTCATAGTTCTCACTGCCAACCAATACAGATTTATACCTTATAGCAGAAAGGACACAGAGCCTCAGTTTTTGATTAAAACAGCTCAGCTTTTCATCACTAAAAATTGAGCTCCTCAGTGCCAAATATAATAAGGCCAGGTTCTTAGCTGGTTTAAACTGGATGAGCTCCATGTAGCATCGCTTGACCTGCACTGAATTTTACTTGCTGAATTTTGGCTGTTACCTGACTTTCCTTCTCTAACCAAGCAATAGATCCAGAAGGATTGCAAGGGATGTGTCTGAAGAGACACATTGTGATTCTGCATCTGTCCAGTCCTAGATTACCAGTTCCTGCAGATGCAAGTAGGATCCTGCTCATACACAGATTTATCAGTGTTCTATTTTTTTTTCTCCTTTGGAGTCTGCATCTAAGTTTATGGCTTGCTGGTGCAACATTTGTCCTAGTGGACCAGGGATTTTATCTTTTTTCTTTATTCTGGCAAGCTGTAAACTAAAATTTCAGCACCAGGTAAACAAAACTGAGAGGCAGTTTGTTCTCAATAAAATAATTTTGTGATAAGACAGTGAGAAGTAAATGGCATCTCCAAAGCACCATGTTCTTCCTTCAGTGCTTCCAGTAATTTCAGCACTGCTGTTATGTGCCTGGGGAGAAAAGTCACAGAGACCCATTGGGGCTGCAAAAATTTGAATGAAAACCCCCACTGAAATAGTTGCTGGTGGTTTTGTCATACTTCCATATTTAGTTCCTCAAACAGAGCCAAATTGTGAAGAAATACCCAGAGCATTAATCACACTATTTTATACCTTTCAGCTATCTTTTGGCAGCCTTTTGAAAGTCACGGCTAAAAATACAGAAAACACTCTAGGCTTAACGGGATGTGAGTTAAGGAAAAAGAGAGCACAGAAAGAAAAAGCCTGAGAATGACAAGTTGTGTTATGGTTGTATTTTATGGAGGTCCCAGAATAGGCAAGACAACAGGGGGACTGTTCACCCGAGCTAAAGGTGCACCCCATCTAAAGAGGAGTCATACACTGTACTCTGAAAAGTCATATAGGTCTGTCTTCCTCAGCAGGACAAGAAGGAGTGGAGAGAAGTAAGATGGAAAAAAAAAATCTGTGGGTCAACGTAAAAGCAGTTTAATAAAGCGAAAGCAAAGGCAGCACATGGAAGTGAAGAAAAACAAAAGATTTATTCTCTACTTCCCATCAGCAGGTGATGGCCAACTACTGCCCAGGAAGCAGGGCTTCAGTACACATAGCAGTTGTTCTGGAAGACAAAAGTCATAATAATGAATGACAGAGGGGCAGGCAGCAATCAACATCTCTCTGACTCAGAACATCTCCTGGTACTTTAAGCTCAATAGCCCAAACCTTAGACTTGAATCACCAGTTCATTTTAGGATACAAACCATGAAAGTCTAATGGAGATCAGCAAGTAAATCCTATTTTTCCCATCTCTGCCTACTATTTCAGTGTTTTACATGCCTTCTGCCAATTGTTCTCCTAAAGTTATTCAAAGACTGAAAGTTGAGAAAAGCATGGGAGGCACTGGCTGTGGTAATACAAGGCACTTCACTGATTTTACAAGTTACCCCTATGTGACTGTATTTGCTCATTTCCAAGTCACATTTTTCTCTAGCATTGAACAGGACTGGCCAGAAATAAACCCTATACTAAGCTGTTCCTGCCTCCACTTGATGCAGAGGCATTGACTGTCCAACACTCAGAAATTCAGTGATGTGAAAGTGTGACTAGTTTTGCTTCAGCCTTCTCAGTTGTAGAAGATGAAAACTGGAGGAGCTGCTGTGTCTGCACAGGACAGCAGGCCCTGTCCACAGCTGTGTGTTGCTCTCTGTGCCCACTCCTCGCCCTGGTGCTGCATCCTTTCAGGGCTGCACTGGGTTTATCCTAAGGTGCCACTGGTACATTGTAAACTATAATGGCCAAATTGGCAAAGCAGGCACATTCCCCAGGTCTTCTGGAGCCTCCTGATTTCTCCTCCTCGCCCGAGACCTGTTACTGTACCTTGTGTCTCTCTTCTTGGGGACAGCCTTGGCATGAGGGGACAGAGACCTGTGGGGCACTGAGAGGGGGAGGATCATGGGGCTAGATTGAGTTATGGAAGTAAACAGCAGGGATTGGAATTGCTGGAAATGTACCTTCAAGTCCTAACTTGGAGCTTAATTTTTGCTGGCTTGGGTTTGGACAGAGGCAGTGGATGGTTCCTTCTTCGTTATCTGCCTGATTTGAACACTGGAACACCCACTGGTCCCCAGCATCCCTCTCTAATACCCCTCAGGCGTGGACCGAGGGCAAAGGGAGGGGTTCGGTTTCGGAAGGAGGCAACTCTGCCATCCCGGGAGATGGGCCGGCTGCTCTGCGTGGCTGCACCGAGCCCTAGGGCTGCCTCCCACCGAGTGCGGGGGCTGAGGTGGCCTTGCTGCCTACACCGCCTCTCCAAACGCGCTCCACATGTTCTCCCAACAACTTACACCCCTCTTAACGACTTATAACCTCCGCTCCTAACACCTTGGCTCTCCGAAGTGGCTCCTGCCCTGGCTGAACCAAGGGTGACACTATTTTGTCTTTACAACTCGAAATATAAAATGAGACAAACAATATCCGGGAGGACTGAAAATATCCCCACTCTAGGCTGCCTCCGCACCCAAAGTGCTCTCCGCTCCTCCTCCGGGCCGGGTTTTCCGCGGTGCTGCCGGGCGGGACAGGCACAGCCCCCTCCCGGGATAACCCCCGCCCCGGGATAGCCCCGTCCCGGGATAGCCCCGCCCCGGGATCACCCGGCCCCCGCCCCGCGCCGCCCAGCGCAGGTAAGAGTTGCCGGGGCTCTGCGGTCCCGAGCGCTGTCCCGCTGTCCGTGGGGGCGGGAGCGTCTGGGAGAGCTCGGGCTCCGTGTCCCGGGCTCCGTGTCCGTGTCCCGGGCTCACTCGCCACACGGGACGCCCCGGCAGCGGTGCCTGCCGGATCTCTCTCGCCGGGCGGGTCGGAGGGAGCGCTGCCCTCGCTGTCTCCCGGCGCGGGGCCGGTGGCGGAGCCGGCAGCCCCCGGGTCCGCCCGTGTCCCGGGAGGGTCCGGCGCTCCCCTCGGGGCGCAGGGCAGGGTCTGCCATCGGGAGGATCGGCAGCGGGCGGGACTGTGGGGCTGCACAGCGAGCAGGGGGCAGCACACAGGGCAGCCCTCGAAGCCTCGACGGCCGCGGCGGGGAGCGACGCTGCCCGTGGGCACCGAGGGTGCGATGCCGTGTGCTCCGCGGCACCGCTCGGGGTGAGGGGAGCTCTGGGGGTGAGGCAAAATTAAGTCTCAGCGGCCGCGCAGGGTCGGGCCGGGTGACACCGGGACACTGTGCTTGCCGTGGCGCTTCAGGTGACAGCTCGGGGCTGGTTCCACCGAACAGAGTGGCAGGGCATCGCGGCTGTGGGTCTGGTCAGTGCTCGGGGCTGTTACCCAAATAAAAGTGTGTTTTATTTTAAATGGATGAATCGTGTTGCAAAGGCCTCTTGCAATTAGTCATAGAGTGTTTGTGCCATCTGTTGAAATTAAGTTGGTGAGGTGGCTGCTGATTTTCAGAGGAGAGATCATAAAATCATAGGGTGTTTTGGGTTGGAAGGGGCATTAAAGACCATGTCGTTCCACTCCCCTGCTATGAGAAGGGACACCTTACATAGACCAGGTTGCTCAAAGGCCTATCCAACCTGGCCTTG
Source organism: Formicarius rufipectus (assembly GCA_013399695.1). NCBI lineage: Eukaryota > Metazoa > Chordata > Aves > Passeriformes > Formicariidae > Formicarius > Formicarius rufipectus. The sequence continues at coordinate 277,977 of VXAU01006054.1, forward strand.
AACAATTCCAGGGAGGGGGCAGCCACAAATTTCTTCGTAGAGAAAACCTGATGCGAAAAGCTCTTTAAGAAAGGAAAATCCTACAAAATAGGGGGCACTGCTGATGCTTTATATTCTACTTTATTATTGCTTCTGACTTTGTATTCTAAATTACCTGTGAAAACTTGGATCATTATGTATCACTTTCCTGTGACTTCTGTGGTTTTGTCTGCATTTTCATAATCCCTCCCCGCCATTCTGGTTTTATTTACTTCCTTATTCATGCTTCATTGTTGTAAATATTTGGCATGGTGACAAAGGCAGCATTTATTAATTTCTACTCTCTTTGCAGCCAGCTCTCCAGTGCAGTCGATGCTGTTGTATAAGCCATGGTAGCCTATGGCCATTGCTATTTGGCTCACTATGTCTTTTTTTCTGTCTCTTTGACAGTGAGTAATTTTTATATAAAATAGCTTGCAATGGAGCTTATTCTCCCCACTGATACTGTAGATGGTTCTGGGCACCCCTGAGTCTCTGGCTCCAGGGCAGACTTCAGGGTTGGGTTGAGAGAGTGGAGATCTCCTGACCTACCCCTGTGAAACTTCTCTGAGGGAGTTGGCACGCAGGGATCAGTTGGTTCTGAGCTTCTAAACCCACCTCCTTTACCTCCTTCCCTGTTCCACCTTTGGCAGAATATCTGAGGAACTCCACGTGGTGACCCAAGTTTCTGCTCTCCTGCACAGTCCTGTAATTGAAGTACAAATTTGTTTTTTCCTCCTAAATGCATAAATCGTGTCCCTTTAACGGGCCTCCATCCCTGGGAAAAAGGCAGCCCTTGCCACAGTATGGCACAACATGGACAAAGTGTTCATTGTAGGTCAGATTGGCTTTGATTGCATTTAAATCAATATTGTTATCTCCATTCAGAGATGCAGTGGGGGTGGGGTGAGGGGAACAGAACAATAATAAATATTTGCAACAAATCTGAAAGAAGTACAAGGCTGCCCTGGGGTGTCAACAGGCAGCAGAGCTTGAGAGAAATAAGGGTCTGTTAGTAACTTGGAACAAGAACGAGTAACTTTTTGGCTTGTTAAACCTAATGCCACAGTTTGTCTTGGAGGGCCAAACCAGATGGGATTAGGACTGCAGTTCAGTTAAGCTCACCCACAGAGAACTGCTGGGAGCTGCTCTGGGTGTCTGCTTGGATGAATCTCCGTTGCGCCAGCAGGTTCAACCCAAGCTGTTGCCTTCTCACAGACCTGCAGCTTGCTGGGCTGAGTGCAGCACTCCTAAACAGGGTCAGAAGTGTGGGCAGGTGTCTTACCCTCTGCAGTATAATGTGCATTTTATACAACAGCATCATCATACACTTGTGTCTGGACAGAATTGTAGTTGTCACTGCTCACATAAAAGCTCCAAATCTTATTTGGCTTGAGCACAGTTCAACAGTTCAGGTGATCTCGTTACTCTTACCCAAAATGTCTGTTTTTCACAACTCCCTGAAGGATTTGCTAAGTATTCATGGAGGTGCACAGATGGAAGAAACACCTTGTCTGCACAAGGCAGCGGTACCAGATGATCATCTGATACTGGGTTTATTTTTAGTGATTTAATTAAATCGGTACAATCTGTGTTTGAACTTCTCAATTGAATTTGCCAAAACTTTTATTTTAGGCCAAACTAAATGACAGGCCATGTCCACATGGAGATTTGTGCTAGTTTAAGATAAGTTTATAGGTGTGCCTGTAGCTAATCAACCTATTGCAGCCGTTTCCTGTAGAGACAACCTAATATAAGAACTGTGACTTTGTTGAAATCAGTGTGGCATCTGAGCTATTTAATTATTAATTTCCTTGTGAATTGAGACTGCCCATCTCTGATAGTATGAGCCTGCTCATGGCTGTGGGTGTTGTATGTCACCCTTCACTGGATAGACTTAAATACAGGATCTTTCACCCACCTCTGAGCACTGCAGGGGACAGACAATGGAAGCAGGTGCTTCTTTTCTCCTTGTAGTACCAAGGACTGGCAGGACCTCTTGTCCCACTCAAGTCATCCAGCTCCTAGAGCATGCACATGGCTCCAGTAGTTGAACTAATTGCAGTGTCTGTGCTTGCATTGGAAAGTTGCATTATTCTTTGCTGGGAAGTGACCAGATAAAAAATATTCCCCGTGTAGTACTTTATTTCCTCCTAGAACAAGATCTGAGAGCCGGTGACGTTGCAGCTTCAGCAATGGGCTTACTCTCCCTGGAGTTTTCTTTCACTGTATGTCAGGGTGACAAAGTAGAACAGCTTTATTTAAAATTTTAGTGAAGTGCATTTCTGTACTCCAACCAGGCACAGCACGGACCTGTCCAGGCCTCAGCACATGCTTGGGAATTGGGAGAGAGGAAGGTATGGATCCCAAATCAGGCACGGACCTGAGCATTGTTTTTCTCCCCTATCATAATGTGGGGGTTGACTCCAGCCTCTGGATGTGGCCCCTCTGTGCTTTGGCATCACAAATTAGAAACTCCTGATCAGGAGATTATTTGTTAGAATGTTGTATTCAAAACTCCTTTTCCCAGATGGTGGAGGGAATTTTACCTTCCAAATACTTTAAGCAGTAATGAGATGCACCCTGCTGTTTTGCACTTACCTTCATTGCAGTTTTGAGTTACTTCAGAAGCATCCAGGCATGGCTGAGGCTTAAAAATAATCATTCACCAGAAGGAATGGTCCCTCAGTATGCAAAGTTTCCTAAAGAAACAGTGCTGGTTTCCCTTGGGATTGTTCACCACTCTGCCTCACACCACTGAGCTCAGCAGGAACAGGAGTACAAAGGAATTGGGCCCCATGTATTTTTAACTTCTCCACCATGTTACAAAACAAGGGGTTTTTGGTGTTGGGGTTTTTTAATAAAATGCCTTCTGATTCTGAGGGCTCCTGACCAGCTCCTCATGGCTGGGTAGGTGTTGCAAGCTCACAATTGCTGGGGCGTAACAGTCAGGGTCAGGAAAGGAATTAATGACATGTCACCACTGCAGGCAAACATGGAGAAATTATGTTTGGAAGGAAGCAAAGTTGAGGTCAGCAAATATTTTTCTGGGTCAAAAATAAAAGCCAGAAGTTCTTATGGATGGTTGCTTTTTTTCTTCATCTTCCAGTCCTGCAGTTTCTTTGAAGTCAGGCAAACCTTATCGTCCGTCTCCCCTTTTTCATATTGAAAATATCAGGGTTTTGAGGATGAGTGAGGAACAAAAGGGGACAGGGAGATGGTTGGTCTAAATATGTAACTTTTACCTGCTGTGGTCTGGCTTTGAGCTGCTAATTGCTTAGTTTTAGATGCCATGTATTTATTTATTGTTGCCCTTTCAAGTGTGACAGCTGAGAAGATGCTTTTAGATGTACCCTTCATACCACCTAATGTCTAGAAACTGCCAGTGGGACAGCTGAGTTCCTTAAAGCTGAGCTAAGGTGTCTGTTCTCCCTTGGCTGAGAGGGAAGCCTGGACACCAGGATATTTCTCTGATGGAGGTGTCAGTGCAGCAGACATGCAGCACGACGTACATGACAAGCCCTAAACTGGCTCCCAGCAAAGCTGTGAGGGTGAAAGCTTGTTACAAACTAATAAATAGGGAGTGAAAATTCTTGTAAAATTTGTTTTCCTGGAGGTGTAAGTGCAGATTTAGAGCAAACCTCAGCACAAACTCCTGCCCCCCACCCCAAAGCCAAGTGCATTTGGTAGAGGTATGGGAGTGCTTCCCTATTTCTCACAAATTCCCTGCCTGCACTGGGGCTCAACAGAGGCAGAGTGGGTCTGTCAGGGTGACAGATGGAGCCAGGTCTCTGAAACACTTCCATTCTCTCTTGCAGCTGGGAAAGGGCCATCCCTCTTTGCTGGAACCTTAGGGGATTTCTTGGTGAATGGGATATTAGGGGATTTCTCAGTGTCCCAGGTGACTGTGCTTGTCTGTTTGGGTTCTGGCAATCTGCAAAATCACAATGAACTACATCCTGCAAGTTCTGCAAATAGTTCCCACCTATGAAATAAACAGAAGTCTCAAATATTTAAACTATATCATTGGATTATCAGTTTATTACCAGTAAAAGGACTGGTTGCCCTTAAGGAATCTGAGTCACACTTCTCCTCTCATGGGTTTTTTATTTTGGTGATGCTGGCTCTGGGAAATAATGATTAAGACTTGAGAAGCTCAGTCTTTTGTTTACCCTGGGTGGTAACCCTAGGATGGTTCATTTAATTAAAAATGGCTAAAAGGATGTAAATTGTGTGTAATGCAAATTCCACCCTTGCAGTTCCTTGCTAGAAGGAGATGAGTAGAATTCAGTGGAAATAATTATTCATGTGGTGGTTTTGCCATTGCACTGGGTAGAAATGCACAGGGGAGGAAAAATTCTTATGCATCTTTTTTTACAAAAGGAAATGGAAGCGTCAACTGAACCTTCTGTAATATTGTGTGTCTCAGATATTGTGGAATTTCTGAGACTGAGTGCAAATAAGCAGAGTTCACCCTCCTCTGATGTGGTCAGTGGAGCATTTCCTCAGTTATGAATTCCCCACGTGCACTGAATAGGGGAGTTTGCTCATTTTCTGGCTTAGCATTGTATTGTTGTTCTAAAATATCTTCTACTGGCTGCTCTCAAGGGGCTGGGCTAGAAACCTGCTTGCTCTGGTAAATTCCTGCAATTCCTCTGCACCTACGAACATCTCAGGGCCTTTCCTGATCAATGGACATCCTTCAGTAAGGCTGCCCAGGGAGAGGGGGAGGGAAAAGATTTTAATAAGACCACAGAGATTATCTATCCTGTTGTATATTATTGGAAAGTGTAATGTGAGACAAAGACTGAATCTGGAAGAAACTACTTGGGGCTGTGCTCACAATGAACTGAGCAGTATTTCCTTGGTTCTGGGATACACAATGGAGGAGAGTGTAATCACTGGGGTCAGAGCTGCTGTCTTCTGGCTGCTCCTCAGGGCCTGCCAAAGCTGCCCTCAGTGGTGGTTATTGGCAGGCACCAAATTCATCCTCTCTGAGGTGGGAATGGTACACTGTGTCATGTACAGCCACATACAGAGAAAAATCTATATAAAGTCTGGGAGCAGTTGAACCTGAGTAATTCTGACATTTGTCCCTGGCTTTACCAGAATTTGGCCTTGACATTCTCTGTGTGATGTTAACAGATGCATTTAAATGTGGGCTGCTCTGGGAGACCACAATTGCCTGCTTTGTTTGAATTTGTTCTTTATCTTATCAGCTGTCTCTCATCTGAAGGCCATTTCTATATGACTTAGCTGGTTAGGAGGTTTTTGGGTAAGAACAGGAGACCTCTTTCTCTCATTTCTCTGGGAGAAGTCAGACGAAATACCATTTCAGTGAGTGCAGCCACAGCATTTTTAGTGGAATAGCTTTTCAGAAAGTAATTATATTAATTATATTCTCTGTTCTTGTAGCTCACAGCTGCCCTTGGTCTGCGAAGCACTGGACAGTCCAGAGATGCAAGTGGCATATTGCAAGTTATGAGAAAATAATGCACCTCAGAAGAGCTCTCGTGATGATGTGGAGCTTCACTTGGCAATGGCTAAACAAAAGGCAGGTATTTTATATATTTATTTTGTTGCAGTGAGAGGGGAGATGTGAGCACAGAGAAGAAAAGGATGGTTAGTGGTGTGAGGGCAGCCACAGGCAGAACATATCTGGGCAGAGGTGCTGCTGCTCAGCCTTTTCAGTAGGACAGACCCTGGCTGCCTTGGGAGCACTTCCATAGTTTCCAGCAATTTCATACTTTAAAAGCAATGCCTGTAGGCTTGTGCAATACCCTTCCTATCTGTATTTTTGCACCTTGAGGGCTTGTCTTTGTGCAAAAGGGAGTACTTTTGTCAGTCGTGCTACCACAGGTCTAAGTGAAACTCACAGGAGGTTTTATGCTGGTTTTCAGCCCATCCTTCCCAAAGAGAAAGACCATCCTATAGTTTGATTTTTATTTCTTCTCTGCTGGTAAAGGACATCCATTAAATGTCATATTATTATGCCTGTGAGCATTATAGTGGCTATCAGTGTTTTACCTGTAAAATAATTATGGCAGTGCCTCTGCATATTTCACTGACTGCAGAGGAAATAACATGGGAGGAAGAGTGGGGCTGGGCCTTCTGTGAGACAGAGAGAGGTACAAGGCTGACCACAGACCCTACAGGTACAGCAGTTTTGGTGCTTGTCCTGTTAACTACAGCATGTACTGGGAACTGCACTATGACTGTAGGTGCCACTACAGCCATCATTCTTAATACAATGCTACTCTTGGTTTTGACCTGCCCTACAAGAGCTGTCTTGACTAATAAGGGTATTGGGAAGTATCCACACATTGTAAAGTTAAAGGGAGTTATTTCCTTACATTGTGACATGATATATCATGAAGATGTATGGACAGAGGCAAGCAGCCTTTCCAGCTTGCTGCTATTTTCATCTGGCTATGAAAAGCCTTGTGAGATCAGTATTATCTGTTCCAGGTTTTATGTTTTGAGCTGAGAGGTTCTCATATCTTTATTACATTGACCTATGTGCAGCTCCAGGTTTCAGAGGGTGAGATGGGTTTTGACGATCCAACACTCACCTAGGTGATGAAAGCACTGGGTCCTGATGACCAAATTGGCAGGTTATATTTCCTAAATTCATCCTCTTCCTTTACATGCAACGCAGCGTCTAGTCAATGAAAGCTACTCGACCCATGGTGTGTGTTATTAACCTGTGCACATCCCAGTGCTGAAGATGTGCAGAATTTGGAAGGAAAAGTACATGCTGAGAAGTCAGAGCTGAGACTGGAGTGCCCTGCAGGTGGACTACAGATAATTCCTGTCTGTAGGCAGATGACATCAGGAGCACCGAGCTGGTACTGTGCATCTGAGCAGTTTGCACTTGAGTTAGTTATGAAGAGCATTAATAGTACAGTTTTGAGCTGCAGCTGAGTTAAACCTCCCAGAAATAAAATAAAAATGCAGCTCAAAGAAGGTGGCCGTCCCTTCAGCATCTGATTTCTGAAGGAGGCTACGTTTCATGGCTGCTAGGCTAAACGAGCATTTAATTTTCACCCGATCAAACTATTTGAAAGAGAGTTACTTAAAAAAACCCAAACAACTCCTCAAACAACACCCTTCTCCACTAATAGAAAAAGTTGAGAGAATATATTAATTCAGGCAAGATGTCTGTAACATACCTTCTTTCATAAATAGCTCTTATTGCTGCAGAAATCCTACGTGGGATTAGTCAAACTATTTATTTTGGAAAGCACTCCAGAACTACTACACCATCTTAAGCTTCTCTGTGTGGGTGCAGCTGCAGACCCATGACCTGTGTGGCCAGCTGTGAGAGGAGGCAGGCACAGGGAATTTGGGTGGGTTGGATCACGTGTGGGGACACTGCAGAGCCCTGAGGAACGAGGAAGTGAGCATTGGCAGGGCTGTCTGAGAGTGCTTTCGCTTGGTGCGCCCCAAGGCAGGTGTGCTCCCTGCTCAAGGATGTTGCTCTCTGCTGAGAAAGGTTGGTGTTTGTTTGCCCCTTCACTTTTAGGGGTTAGATCTTGGGTTGGTGCTGGGGGAATGCCTGTTACACCACCACTTGTTGCTTTACTGAAGGTAGAAGGGGGCAGTTTGTGGACAGACCACACATTTCCATGTCTCAGCTGGTGTAAATGGGAGTCTTCCCAGATCCATGATCAACCCCTGGCCTTTCCCTGACTGTCAGCTCCAAAACATATGGGACTGCTGTTCTCCCTGAGTGGCACTGCTCTTTGCTGGTGCACAGTTCAAGCAGCTGACAAAGGGACGGCTTATTCCTTTTATTAGGATCCTTCTTGGCTTTTCTGTAGGTGATTAGAGCGCTCCTCTCTCCAAGGGCTTGGCAGAGGTGTCTGCTGTGCCCCGTGTGAAGGCTGCCATTGCCTGTCTCCTTCCTGGCTGCAGAGCTGCAGCTTCCACCACCTCTCCTGGCACTGCAAAACCAGTATGGAAGGTGAAGACTCGGGGCTGCAGGTGTTGAGAAGAGCCTTTTTGCACCTGAACACTGTTAAGCAGTTCTGTGGTAAACCACATGGGGGACTGAGAAGGGTGTGAAGAATGAGCAAAGCTCCCTGAGTAACACCTGGAACGAGCAAACAACAAACTTCCTTTCTCTGGAGAGTCAAACCATGGCTGTGACACAGGTCTGCAAAATGCACAGTATGGTGCCTGTGGGTGCACAGTGATTCTTACTGGGTTTTCTAACAAAATACTTGAGCTTACCAAAGGAAACAAGCAAGTGGCAGGTCAAAACAACAAGGAGAGTGCGGCTTTCTTTTTGCTTTTCACAGTTTGTCCTAAATCAGTTGACATCAGTGGGCTAGAACAAGAAGAGGTCCTGCCCTGGGGTAAAATCTGCCTCAGCTCTGCACAATGACTCCCATCACTGCCCTACAAACCTGCAAGGCTTTTGTGTTGCCCTTCTCTGCTGTTTGCAGACGTGGCAAGGCGAGGGCTGGGCAGAACGTGCAGGAAGCATCCCTGTCTGTATGGGACCCACGAGGTCCTGGCTTTCTTATGGATCTCTTGGTTTAAGTGCTTGTAGTGCATCATCCCCATGGTGTCTGAACTGTTTATTACCAGTGCTTTGAGAGGGGAGAGGATTATGTACAGCCTCACAGGGCAAATCAAAGCTGTGTGGTGCTGCTTCAGGAGTGTAAATACAAGCTCAGGGATTAAGCAGTGGAGAGGAGCAGGTGATGGTTGGGCACAGTGCAGTGCCCGCCTGATAACATACTGTACCTGTCAGGTGATTCTTACCCTTGATCTATTGCACTTGCACACCCAGGTAAACAAATAAGATGCTCTCTCTTATTGCTGTGTACCTGAGTGGTTAATGGTGAGGTTCTCCTGTTTCAAGCCCCTGCAGTGCCCAAGACACAGCAGAATGGGGCACCCAGCAGAGGCTGCAAAGCTCACATCGCAGCATCGTGGCCATGGTGCACGTGGGGCCATTTTCCAACCTTGCCTACTCACACAGCTCTGGGTCAGCAGGTTTGCAGCTCCTGAAACTTCAAAAAAAACCTCCAGGTGGAGAGGTCTTCTGAACCAGCTCACTTTACCACAGTGTGTCCATTGAGTGGTTTGATTTTTTAACTATATTAAGCAAAAGAAGGAGATGACTCTTTGGTTTCTGTAAGCCTTTTCCTTCTAATGTAGCTTTTCCAGTAAGAGGAAACATTTTCATGGGGAAAAAAAGGCGCTTTACAAAGAAGAAGCCTTTATCCCTAAGAAGTAGCCTTTATTTTTAATTGACTACCATACTGATGAATAAATATGAGTCTTCACTGAAAGTGTTTCCTGAAGTAGTTTCAGCCCACGTGTCATGGATTTGTTAAAAAAAAAAAGTTCTTGAGAAGCAAATACTGTGAAGTGTCCCTTGATACCTTTTTTAACATAAAATCTGTCCCAGATATTTCTGTGAATGTCTTTGTAGGAATAGGATTGTGCCTGAGAGCCAGGGAGAGTAGATGGTTGGCACCAAGCATAGAAGAGCCATGCCAAGCTGGATGAAACATGGGTTTAAACAGTTGATATTCACCAGACATTTTTTTACTGTTTCTGTTTTAACTATTTAGAGTGGTATTGATAGTTTCTCAGATTATAAAAGGTATGATTGTAGTGTTACAAGCACAGCCATATTTGCCTTAAAGAAATAGAAAATGTTTTCTCCTTTTTTCCAACAATTTTTACCAAAAAAAATTGAGGTTTTATGACAATGCCCAGTCTTTTTATGAGCATTCTCATGCAATGTTCTGTGTTCTGTGGCATTTCTTTGTAAGCACTGATGGCAGATGTCTATTCTTTCTTCTAAGATGTTACACCATTATGAAAAAGGCAAGTGTTTGGAAATGTATCATCTATATAATAATGTAAGTCTGTGAAATTTTGTCAAGTGAGCAAAGCTCAGCTGAAAAGCTTGTTCTCAGCTTTGGATATGCCAGTTGACAGAAGAGGTGCACCATGTAGAGACAACCCAAAGAAGTGTCAAAAATGCTGAAAACCTGAGGAACCTGATGGAGTTGTGGTTGGTTACTGTGAAGGTTGAAGTGTCAAACCTGTGGGGATGGATGGCTGCAAAGGGAGCTTCCCCAAGGTGGCCAAGACAGACTGACCTCTGTCAGGAAGACCTGGGGTAGGCAATAAGAAGAAGTTGTTTGCTGCCAGTTAGCAAAGCACTGAAATAGGTGTGCTGGAAGGGCTGAGGTTGGTATTCTTAAAGGGGCAGATTAGGCAGTGAGTAAAGGTGGTACAGGCATTGAGGTAAGGGAATGGGCCTGATGACCTTCAGGTCGTGTCTGCCATGAAAGCTGGAATTTATTAATTTTTAATAACCTGACTCTGAGGGCTGTGGCTTTGGGAGAAATAGCAAAGTATGATGAAACCTACAATTGCCTGATGGGCTTGGAAACGGTGGAAAAATTCCATCTGGTGAGCTAGAATGGCCTACATGGACAGGAGCAGAACTTCTGCTCCCTTGAAGGTGTGCCTTACTGCCCTCAGGTTGGCCAGGACAGAGGAAAAGGAATAAAGTAGCAGAGCAACGCTTGATTTACTCTTCCTCCACGCCCTGCAGCCTCTGGCCATTTTTGCTGTCTGTTGAAACACAAAATGATCTGCACCAGTACTGTTTGAATAGCAAATATCAACACAGCATGAAGCAAAGGCCAGACATATTAGAAAATGAGCTCTCCCTGGTATTTCATAGCATAACATGCAGCAATAACACTTGCAGGTTGCTGTTCTGTCATTTTCTGATTGCTTTACAAAGGCTGGCTGCTTATCCTCGGCCTCATTTAGGGCAGAAAGAAGTGAGAAAAAGAATAGAGGTGGAAAAACAAGTCAGCAATGTGGTAATTTATATGCATATTTTGCTTGTAGCATGCTGAGTCAACTGTTTACCTGTTAGTAGGAAAGCAGCTAAAGTAAAACATTGTCTTGGTTAGGTTTGAACCACGTGAGGAACTGTAGGGCTGGGAGGAGAGTAGGACAGCTTGTTTTGGAACTTGTGCTGGAGGACAAATAAAAACCCCCAATGTACACATTCGGTTACCATATGTCACGCTTATCATAAAAGGCATCTCGGTGCTATTTCTTTGCAGGGATGCTTGAACTCCACGCAGGCAGACTTCCCTGGGGAGGAGAGCGCATGCCAGAGGTGCTGGGGGTGAGAGGAGCTTTGGAGCCGGCGGAGGCGGCCGCGGCGGGCGGGGAGCTCGCCCCTTCCCGTGCTTGACTGACGTTGGCTTCCAAACTGTGCCTGAAGAAAAGCAAAGGAACATCATTTTTGTTGAGTGAATTTTCCTGGCAGGGGAAAGCATGCAGTGCAGGGAAATGTGCCAGCCAAGAGCCTGGAAGTGCAAGTCCAGGTGCTAAGGCGGGTTCCATCCAAGCCATTCTGTGGTGAAGTTCTTCCTCCCCAGCCGTGTCTTGCTCAGCGCACCAGGGTGGGCTGCAAGGGGCTGCCCATGGCACTACCGTGGGCTGGGCTGCACTAGATCCTGCTCTGTCATTGCTTCAGCTGTCTGGGGACTGGAGAAGATTGTAGGGAAGATGTTGGACTTGAGCTTCCTGACCGAAGAGGAGTATGAAAAGCTGATGAAGGTTCTGCAGAGAGATGCAGAGCTGAAGAAGAAGGATGGGGATCGCATCAGGTGAGAGACTGTGCAATAACAGCAGGGTGTGAGCTTCCTTGGGGGGATTTTTTCACTTCTTTTAGAGAGGAGCATGTGAGTGTGTGTGTGTGTGCCACAAGGAGAGGTGCAGGCTGCACCAGTGCTGTCCCTTTCGTTTAGATCCCGATGGATCTTTTCACTGTACCTCCTGCTCTTGCTGCTGTCCTCTCTCTGCAGGATTGGACTCTCCTTTTGAGTTCATTATCAGCCCTCAGAGACACCAAGAGCATCTCTCCCCTTTCCTGCTCAGGGGAGGAAGATGCTGATTTCTTGGTGTCAGAGCTCTGAGCAGGGGAGTAGCTGCCACCTTGTTTTAGTCGCTCGGTAGCACAGAAATGCCACAGACTATTTTAAAATGAAATTTTTACACCCCTTTCTCTGCTTTCTGTCCCTTCTGTGCTCTTTGAGGTGGGTGTGTGTGCAGCATCCATCATGCAGGCAGAGAGGGGCAGTTAGAGCTACATGATCTGCCAAAGGTTTTCAGGGACCCGTTTCAGAGCCAGGAATTCTTTCTCAGTTCAGCTCACTGGCCATCCTGGAGCTCACGTCTGGTTGATCAGGATTGCCTGTTGCTGCTGTCACTTTTTAAATGCCAGCCATTAGACCATCTGGACTGTCAGTATGTACCAGGCTCAAGGAGCTGGTGCCAAATTCTCCATGGCAAGAAGTGAGTATGGATGGCACTGTGCCAGTTTACCCCAGCTAAGGATATGAATCTTCGACTTTCTGTTTGAGCCAAAAAAAAAAGTAAGCCCCATGTAGGAGGGATGCACAAGGCTTGAAGGGGAGCAGAGAGCTTTGCAGCAGGTTCCTGGGAGCCTGTGTTCCCTGGCCTCGAGGTGGGAGCTGGAGGAACAGGACTGGTGGTGGCATGGAGCAGCTTGGATGTGTCTGCATGCTCTTACTTCTCCTCTGAATTGAACCTTTTTCTAAAAGATTTTTTGACTTTTTTCTTTTTGTTTTTTTTCTGAAATGCAGCAAATTTCTGCTCTGCAAGGGAGCTTTAGTGTAAAGAGTGTTTGGATTATTTCAGTTTTGTTTCTTTTCTCTTTGGAAGCTGTTGCACAAAATACTTTGATTTGGGAGTGAAGTGAGTTAGATCCTGACCAGGGTGGTGCTAAGAGCCCCTTGCTGTCAGTTTGGCTGCCTGCAGTAAGACATGTTTGGTTCCAACACAACCTGCCCACTGGACAAAATGAAGTCAATGGCATTACATTTATCTGGTGTCAACAAGAGAAAAATATGTTCCTGTATCTCCTCTGTCCCAGCACCTTGAGACCCTCATGAAGGCAGGTGCAGCCCTGATCTGGGTGGGAGCTGCACGGCTCCCCAGCTGTCAGTCCTGTTGGGCCCCCAGCACTGCCTGCAGAGGCTTGAGCCCATTTATTCCATACCTGCTCTCTCCTGGCCTTCAGGCAGCCAAATGTGACCCCTCAAGGCTCCATGGCTCTCTGGGGTGTTTGCCCCTCTCCCTGTCGAGAACTGAGCTGAGGTGGGAGTTTCCTCTGGCCTCACAGGGACCCTGAGTTGTGGTGAGCTGTGGGAGGCAGTGCTGAAATTAGCTGAAAGGCAGCTAATTCAGCAGGCCATGGTGTAAAAACAAAACAACTGTAGGAGTGTTAGGGTACAGGCTAGAAAACAGAGCACTGCTGGGTTTAGGTGCCAAAAACAAGCCCTGGGTGTGCCCGAGCAAGTTACAGTAGGAGAAGCTGTGCTCAGGAAGGAGAGCTAACCATGTGAGTGCCAAAACTGGCAGGGCAGGAGGAGCAGAGAGAGGAGCAGTGTCCAGGGAGGATGCTGCAGGGACAGGTTGCTTCCACAAATATAATTATTTATTTCCGTGGTTTGCATCAAATTTGATCCAAAAGGCTTTGCCGCTCATGTGGAGATGAACAGACAAATAAAATGGAGAAGTGCAAGACATGCAAAGAGCCCCACCCCTTCCTAAACCCTCAGGGCTGCCAAGCAAGTGGACAAATCCCCTTGCCAGGTGAACTGATTTGGATTTGTGAAATTTGGCAGAGGTGAAAACCTGTGTTTACATGGTGCTGTTCCCCTTTCAGATAAAGAATAAATCATCTGTTGTTTTAATGCTGGTTTGGCCCTTGTTTTATAGGGAATAATCTTTGGATCCTTCTCAGTGTCAGACAGGGGAACCTCACAGACATCGTTACAAACGTAGCTCAGGGGGAGTGGAGACTTCCAAGATATTTTGGTGTGTAATACTCTTACTGACTTCCAGGAGGATACAAGGCTCCATCAAGGATGAAAAGAAGAAGAAGTTTGTGACAGGTGAATGGTTTTCAGAAGTGAAGGCAAAACGGTTTCAGGAAGACCTGGAAGGGCCAGATCTGCTTCGGGCATCGATTAGAAGGAAAAAGGGCAAAGTAGAAAGTAAGTATGTTAATGTGCATCTTAAGAAACCAAGTTGGTGGACTAGAACAAAGTAGTCCAGAATGGGAGTCTCCTTGTACTGGGAGTCTGTTTGGGATCAGCCCTTGTGTTGTGATAAGGGAATTCTCAGCCATGCTATTATGAATAGCATCCTTCATTATGAAAAATCAGGGCCCGAAGAAAAAAATTACAGTGTGGCAGAGGACCAAGGCCAAAGCAATATGCAGTGAATGCCTTTTTCCCCAAATTTCTCTTTGTTAGAGGTCACTGGTATAATTTCTTACCACAGAAGGAAATTATGTAGGGCCATTTCTAACATCAAACTGGTATGTGTGGGTCAAATACACCTCTCTTCTCTAGTTCCTAAAGTGGTCTGACAAAAGCAGCTGGTCAGCTGCTCTCACAGGCCTCTGGGGTGGTGGGGTCAGTCACTGCAAAGGGAGAGAGTGCCTCTCTTTTCCTGGCACACATTTTCCCTCTTGAGAGGGACCATACCTAGATTGTTTTCCTGGAAATAATTCCATGGCACAATGTGGCTTTTGAAGTAGAGAGGGTTTTGTGGCCAGGGCTGAAGGGTGCCTAGGGTGTGTGCCCTAGCAAGCCTGTATCTGGGGCCACGTGCTAGTTTCAAGGAGAAGAATTGCTTGTTTGACATGCAGATAAAGTTTCATGCTGATCTGTGAAACAGGTCAAAGCAGATTTGTCAGCTCAGGGCAGAGAAGAGAAGAGATCAGCCCTGTGTTAAACAAGCAAGACTGTGCTTTGTGTCCATATGTAACCAGCCTGGAGATGGAACTTCGTGCTGAACATCCGTGCAAAGCAGAACTGGGGATGACTCACAGTCAGTCCTCAACATGAGGACAGCCCAGCCACCCCTGCAGCAGGACTGTGGGCCTGCAGCCCAGTGTCACACAACCTCCTGGATGGGTTGTCAGGGTGGGTAATCACAGATGCTCACACATGGCTGCTGCTGCTCTGAGGAAAGCTTGGCTGTGATAAACAGTTCTAACCAAAGGCTGCCACTGTCCCTAGAACAAGGACCCTGTAACTGGGCTCTGTTCCTTTGCAGTAAAGGCTACTGTTAGATAAAGGAGTAGATATTCAGCACTCAAATGTCATCTCCACCAGTTCAGCTCAGCCATCTTCCTTGGGCCCAGCTTCCCATTCCTGCTGTGTGGGAGCAGCAAGGATCACTCCTTTGTTTGACGAGCCTCCTGGGCCAGGATGTCTGTGTAGCATGAATTGCCTGGATTTAGTGTACCCTTCCCAGCTCCACATTACTTGCAAACATTCTCAAAGCTAAATACTGACTAGGGACTTCACAGAGAGTCTTATTTTGTTTCTGCTTTTCACTTATGCCTGACAGCTCTCATGACTTAGCATAGATGCACTGGAGCCTCTCAGGCAGAACTGGCCCATCGTATTTCATATGAAGTTGCTTTTATCCTTGATATTATGGTGATATCATGAAATTTACTATTTTATCATGCCTCCAGAATGCTAAACATATAAAAGCTTTTCCAGCTTGGCAGGGTTGCCTGGTCATTTTTGCAGTCTGAGGATGTGCATTTGTGCTTGAACCCTCTTGGCATGAAGGGGTAGAGCTTCAGCAGCCTCTGCAGTGCCCAGGTCAGGCAAGTGCTCTGTCACATTAAGCCCAGCTATTAGCCAGCAGTGAATAGGATTGTCTCTCTTTTGCCTGGCACCCTTCCCATGCTGTCCACTTAAGAAAGCAAAATTTGAAGTACTGTTGGGTTTAGATTTAACTTGTAGGGCTTATGTACATATGAGATGTGATCCCAGGTCATCTTCTAAAATAATCTCCTTACTAATAGAGCAGTAGTCTGCAAGTTATGTCATTGCATCTGCATTACTTGATTAATGCTGTTTTAAAAAGGAAGAAGCAGTTGTTATTAAATTACTATAATAATAATGTTTTGATTTAGCCCTTTATTCCTCTTTCAACTGTTTTTCTTTTGTTTTGTTTTGTTTTTTTTCTCTATCTCTGTTGGGTGACTTATTTTGGTAAGGCACAGGTATAACATGTGACTGTTTTCCTTCCTCTTACTTTTCCCACTGCCATTTTACAGCACTGATTTGGGATCAAGATTCTGCAGCTAATATATTCACCTTGCTGCTGCCCTTCCCGTGCTCAACTCCTGTTGTGCTTGCTGTGAAGATTGCCTCCTTTCACACATGAGGGCAAGCTCTTCTCTCACTGAGTTGTCAGCAGGAGTGTGGCACTGGGGAGAGCAGCACCTGGCCTGTCAGGGAATGAGATTCAAGCCCCTTTAGATAGGATTTGACTGTGCAACTCATGTTCAATCTGCAGTGGGTGAGATAAGGGCCTTTGCTTACCCTATTGACTTTGTTTTCTTTCCCTGGAAAGATCATTCACGTTCTGTTGGCTTTCAAAGGGGTGCATATTCATTTAGTCAAATCTATGTAACCTGTTCATGACTCCTGGTTTAAGTCTTCAGTCTGTGTTAGGGAGTGAAATGAGAAAAATTCCTGTATGGAAAAACTCTGCTGATACAGTTGCTGGCATTCCCTTTGCAAGGTAAACAGGCTGAGGAGGGGTGGAAATTGGTACCTGCACAGGAAAATGCCCAGTGACATTTTCTGTAGGAGGGTTTTAACCTTCAGAAGGGAGGGTTGTGTGGTTCCCTAAGGCTTTTCACAGTTGGTATTGATTCTAATAGCAAACACTAGTCATGGGCAGTAATACAAATCTATATACCCTGTATTTGAAGTGCAGCCTGCAGAGCAGCACAGATGGATAAATTTGGTGATAACTTCTTCTTGAGCCTATATGCAGTAATTGAGAGCAAAAAATCATCTACAAGAAAGACTATTTTATCCACCCACCAAAGCAGGTGAGCCCTGACACAGGGTTAATCATGCTTTTCCCAGGTGTTGACTATTTTTGTTTTAGAGTGATAGGAAATGAATAAAGCAGCAGAAGTGTTAGAGCAGGAGTGGTATATGTGCATATATAAAAATATGTATGGACAAGTTAAACTGGTCAGGTCACTACTAATTTCTGTTGGAATTTGCTTGTTATTTTGTCTCATCCTAAAGTTAGCAAAAGCATTTTGCTTGTCTTAATGGATTATAACACACTA
Source organism: Formicarius rufipectus (assembly GCA_013399695.1). NCBI lineage: Eukaryota > Metazoa > Chordata > Aves > Passeriformes > Formicariidae > Formicarius > Formicarius rufipectus. The sequence goes on from VXAU01006054.1 coordinate 295,201, forward strand.
ATAAGACTGTTTGTTTGTGGTGGTAGAAGCCAGGCGTAGCTGTGTCAGTGGCTGAGCCGTTTAGCAGGGCAGTGATTTGGATAGGTGGAAGTGAACACCTCCTGCTGCCTCTGCCAGCCAGGAACATGTTGCTCTGGGTGAGGGGGAAGTGTCAGTGAAGAGCAAATACGACAAAGTACCTTTGGAAATGAGTGAATGCAGTCTTGGGTTGTAAAGGTCTTTTCAGCCATGACAGGCAAAGGGATAATGTTTGGTTCCTCTACTTCCAGCTACCTGCTGGCATCTCCCTCCCTCAGGTCTGGGGCAGAAGAGGAGGATGTGGCTCACTGTATAAATAAACACTCCCATGCCTGCACGTGCCATGACCTGCACGTGCCACCAACCACAGCTCAGGTTCTTCCTCCAGCAGCAGTGCTCAGCGTTGCTCTGTGTGCATCCACCTTTACGTGGGCAAAGCACAGTCCCTCTCTCAGGAACACACTCTCTAAAACTGCCTCCTTCCTACACAGCCAGGCTCTTGTCTTCCAGCAGGACCTACTCCTCAACTTCCCACCACTGCAGACACCACGGGGCCAGCCAGCTGCCACCTCCCACGTGTGCCAGACACGTAGCCCCAATGCAGACAGCTACGAGCAGAGGCTGCTGTGTCCCCTGCACTTCAGGGCCAGGTGCTGGGTGGGCAGGAGGAGTTGGGAATGCAGCATTTTTCTCCATGGGGATGCACAGACAGGGATATATGTTTGGATATCCCTGTTACTTGCAGGCTGACTGGGCTGATGGCTGGATGGCACCACATAAACAGCATTGGTGTGACACCAGTATCACATCTTGTCTGTCAGTAAGACTGGCCTGCTCTTGGGCCTTGTGCACTTTTCTAACCAGAAAACAAGCAAGGGTATAGTATTTAGTGTCACCTTCGAATCATCTGAGCTTCTTACTGTATTGTGTAATTGAATATATCCTAAAATGACTGGCAGTTCTTGTAACAAGTAGATTTACTCTTTGAAGTAGACCTAGCTGAATGTGAATAAATATGTGCAGGTCTTGTTAACCAGACTAAACTTAGTTTTTCTTCATTGTTTGAGAGTTTAATCCTTTTGATTTTGCAGTAGCAAGGAAGCCCATTTGCCAACAAAGTGTCTAATGCAACTTTATACCCTGGCAGTCTGCTGTAAAGGTTACTGTCTTCTATTGTTTTTGCTTTAGGGTCTTTGGGAGCTCAGAAGATATAGCTGAGCCTTGTGCCAGTAAAAATAAGAGGGATCTCCTCATTAACTCTATTGGCCTCCTCCTTTGTTTGCCAAGATCAGATGACTTGAGTCAAAACAGGAAATGGCTGAATTTAAATCCTGGAACGGATTAACTTTGTTGACAGTCATGGCAGTGTCCTGTGAAGGTTTCCAGTGATGCGACAGCTCCTGGCATGAGTCAGGCATTAGGAGCTTTGGGTTCCTGCAGCTGTGGGGTCTGGAAGTGCTTTTGCTGTGTGGGGAGTGCAGTGCCCTGAGGCCTCTCCCATCCGTGGGGAGAGCAGGCAGAACCCTCGACAGACACCTCCTTTTAAATCCCATGGGGTTGTTGTGCTGGCGGGACATATTTTCACTGGGGAAAGCTTTCTGTTTCCCCCGAACGAAACACACCAACCATTACAAGTTTAATGAAATGTCATTTCTTAGTTGCCTCTGTTATATTACAGATGAGGCAAATGAGCACATCCAGATGGGTCTGGAAAGCAAAGCTGCCCTGAGTCCTGCCTTCCCTGAGCATGTTGCTGGTGCAGGAGTGGAAAGGTAACTGCTGCTGTGTGTGCAGTGCTCATTTTCTAATGAAAATTAAATGCTACCCATTAGATCCAGGTCTTTAACTGAGTTTCCAAGCCTGTATAAGAAATAGGTTCTACAGGATATTTTTAAAAGCCTTCTTCCAGGAATTGTCAGAATATCAATCCTCCCCTAATAACTAAGTGCTAATGTATTTATCCCACAAAGGTCTTTTCCTGCATGATTTGATAAGGGATCAGTGAAATGGAAGCGGTCTCTAATGTCAGAATATGCTGGTTAATTTTTTGAAGTAATTATGGTTTTATTTGTTTAATTTTTGCCATGGAGCAACACTAACAAATTGAACTGTTTGAGGAAACTGCTCATTTCCTGCTGGTGCAAACCTCTGTGTCCAGTGCTCTGCACTCTCCATCAAGGCTAGGTAGGATTTTATATTGTGCTGACTGGGCAGAAGCATCCACTAAAAGCACTCCAGAGCGAATCAGTGACCTCATTCAATATCCGTGGACTATAGAGAAGCCATTAAAATATTCACATGCTCATGTATTGTTGTTCCCATCTCATTTGCATTTTTTTGTCAGCAAAATGAGGAACCATTCTTCATAGGTGGCAGTTGCTCCAGTTAAATATTAAATATGGGCCCTGACAGCACTTCCAAACCTCTTGCAGCTGATCTGTGGGTGTTGTTTAATGAAGGATCCAGAGGCAGCAAGCCCGAGGTGCTCCTTCTTTACTGGCACAACCCCCAAGGTCTTTTTGGGAGGTTGGTTAAATCCTGAAAAGCTTGCTTTGTTTTTCTTATTCAGCTCTAAGCAAGGTGTGGCCTGTTCCTTCCTGGGCCATAGCATAGAAAAACATCTCCCTTGTGCATGGCTCTCAGGTTCTCCTGGCACTTCCCAGAAGGGGAAAATCTGAATAAACCAAGTAGTTGACACACATTGCTTTCATTGAGCAAGTTCTGCAGCTGAGCAGAACTAAGATAATGTTGAAGGCTGCCTGATCACCCCAGCAGGCACATCACTACCCCAGACCTCCTTGCTCAAGTGTTTCTCCTCTCCACAGTTCCAGCACACCTGCTCTTGAAACCGCAGAGCATCAAATTTTGCCAAAACCGAAGCCAAGACTTCCTGCACACTTGTCTGCATCACGCAAGGTAGTACAGGCACGGCCTCTGCACTTTGTTTTGTTATTGTTGGACCCTCACACAGTCTGTACCTACCAGCAGGGCCTCCACGGGCTGCCTGTCCTGGTGTCTGTGCTCAAATGAAACACATTGTTTCCAATCTTGCCAGTATGTATATACTGATAGGATTTGTTTTCTTTTCAGAGGTCCAGTATACATGATGTCTCTTCCTCTGAGAGTGACACTGGAACAAGTCCATTTGTGTCTGCAACAAACAACTTTCATTTGCCTAGAAAAGGTACGTGTTTTGTTCAGTGAGCCATTGGTGTTCTTGTTATACAACATAAAACACCAAGAGACAGGTTGCTTTTCAGTGTGTGTACAAATAAGTAACAAAGAGTATTTCTTACCTTGACATGTAAGAATGGGCTGACAACATTTGTAGGAATTATGCCCAGGGCAGTAGGGGCCAAGGGAAAAAGCAGTCTGATGACTGAAACTTCTCTGGACTCTCAGTACATTTTAAAATGAGTGCTCGGCTCTCAGCTCTTTAATCCACGAGAAAAGTTACCTTCTTTTTCTGGTCATGAATGTATAGTGTAGTTTTTGTAAGCAAATAGCCGGTAGGGAACCTGTCGGATTGAAGGGGAAGCTGCCAATAAATAATCCAACTCACAGCAGCATTTTAGAGCTCAGTGAATTTTTTCCATGCCCTGCTGCAGTGAGAAGGGCTGGTGTTTTCCGGGCTTTCTTCAGATGAACGGAGGCTTTCTAGAGTCTGAATATGGGAAAGAATTAGGAATATACTGATAATTTTGGAAAATTCCCCCTGGCTTCCCTTTGAGAAACTGCAGCCCAGACCTTGTGGGGAAATTCAATATGATGAAGCGGGACAGACTGTGAGCATTTGTTGTTGTAGGTCATGGAGTAGCTCCAGTGCCCACCAAGCTCTCAGAGGATGCTGTACCTCAGCCCAGCAGTGCAGATGAAGGAGAATCTGTCGATGAGGCCGCCAGCACTATGGCAGAGCCAAAAACTCCACCTGAAGAAACTTACACTCCCAGCAAGATACCAGTTAAGAGGAAACCAAGCAGAACCTCCCCCCGATCTGAGTTTGTGAATCCCGTGGGGCCAGCAGAGAACAGCCTTGCAAAGAAAGAGCTGGTGGCAAGCCCCAAACCACTGACCACAGAGGGGGAAAGCAGCCAGGCCGGGAGGCAAGGCGCAAACTATACGATCTCGTCAATGAGCAGCAGGGAGGAGGATATCGGCCTCGACCGCGAACACTTCAAGAACCTCAAGAACTTCTGGGAGAAGGCAGCAGACTCTGTGTCGGTGGGAAGTGCACCGACTGACCTGAGCTGGGTGGAGGCAGATGGCAGGCAGTTCAAGCTGTGCCACTCGCTCTCTGTGCAGCCTGGGCAAGGCCAGAACTGTGAGGAAAAACCTGGTGCCTTCTCCAAGACAAGAACCCCCTACAAAAGGACAATAACGTTGTCTTCTAGTGAGGAAGAACCAAGCTATGTTGCTCCCGCAAGGAAGGGTTCGGTTTCTGTCATTCCTAGAGCCACGTACGCCAAGAACAAAGGCAGCCTGCTAATGAGAAACAACTCGCTGAGTGAAAGCAATGGGAAGCTGCTGGTGCCAGGGGAAAAGAAGGTGGCACAGCACTGCTCCAAGAAATCCAGATTGCCTGTGCGAGCGCCTTCCGTGAAAATGGAGTCGCCTACCAAGGACGTGTCTGGCAGCGCGTTGGAGCCAGAGACGCCCACGGATGAGTTGATCGTGGCAGAAGAGCACAAGCAAGGGACAGCGAGGTCCCTGGCGAGCAGGGTGCAGATCCTGATCGAGCCTGTGCTCACAGATGGGGAAGATGAGGAGGAGGAGGAAAGATATGATCTGGGCACTCATGACAACATGGAAATAAACGGAGAGCTACCTGAGGAAAAAATGTGTGAGCCTTCAGACAAGCCAACACCTGGTGAGCAATCCGGAGAGAGAGAAGCTGTTCAGGGAACAGACTCAGCTGTTTACTCAGGTACTGAAGGCTGTAACCACACCCTTTGAAATCCAAATAGAGAGCCATCCCTAAGCCCATTTTCTTCCCTAACCCTTCAGCATTTTGCACATTTTCTTCATTTGTCCATTTATCCTATACTGCAGTTTGTGCAGTCAACATGTGTGGAATGTGTTTAGCAAACAGCTCTAGAAACAAATCTTGTGTAGCCCAGTGTGAGTGTAGAAGGAAGCAGTGCCATGTTCCCTTGCTTTCCTCCCCACCACCAGCCCTTGTGCCTTACCCTGGGACAGCCCTCCCATTTCTTTAGTGCTACCTACAACATGTCACAGGAACTCACTTTATTTCATTCACTGGCAAGATTGTACTTTCTTCAAATGTGGGACTGGAGGAATTCTTTGTGCTCTTAGAGATAGGTCTAACACAAACAGAAGGAATAAAATGTGAAGCAAGTGTTTAATACATACATTGGCTGTTAGACTACCTTCATATAGCCACTGCCATGTTATTGCCTAAATGATATTTTGGGTCTTTTTGAAATGCACAAGTGAATTTGGATATTAAACTGTAAACAAAGTGGACTGAACAAGGAGTCTGATCATTCTGGGTTCTGATACCATGTGCTCAACCATGATGGTGTCAATAATATCACAGTCTTATCAGCCTCTTCCTCTGGGTTTGATGGGCTCTTGTAGTAATTGTAACTGTGAGCAAAATTTCTTGTTATTTGTAATTCACTTTACGTGTGAGCTGTGCTTACCCACAGCTCTGCTCTCCACCAAGCAAAGACCTAGGGAGACAGAGCATCTTACCACCTTTTTCCAAATTTCCTGTCCTCACGTACCTGGGTAAGACCTGTTTGAGACGATTTTCCATAGACTTATCTGATTTTTATTTTTTTGTGTCTTTTCTTGGCTTAATTGCTACCTCATATAACATTCCTGTGAAAATCCTGAGTTGCACTTCAAGTCAAATGCAAACATTTCTTTCATAGAATCACAGAATATTTTGGGTTGTATAAGACAGCTGAGATCATTGAGTCCAAACATTTAGGCACCAGACCATTTTAGTGTTTCTCAGGGCTTTCTGCCTTATTATTACATTGATTTCAGGATGATATTAGCTGTGCTTCACTGGAAGCTCTTCACAAGTGCTGGTCTGTCTTAGGGACTGGGTTAATCCAGTATTTACTTTTCCTGAATAGTGTGAAGAGTTTTTCTCAGGGAGAGACATCTAAGCACACAGATGATTTGAAGGCAGCCCTGGGTAATGTAACTGTGTGCTCCAAGCAGAGAACAAGACAGCAGGGCCACACACACAGTTCATGCTTTTGTACTTCCCATGCTGATTTGGTTTTTCATGTATTCCAGAGGAAGATGGGGATCATTCTCCTGCTGCTCAGGCATTGGCCCGAGCAAATGGCATTAATCTTGCAAAGAGCATGGTGAACATTTACACAACCACAGAGTGTGAGTAGCATCTTTCTTTCTCCTTTTTGGTTTACATTTGCTGAAGGTAATATATTATGCCAGTTTTTTCATCACCATGCTTCTGTGCATGTACCAGGCAAGGAAAATGACATATTGTTTCGTCATCAAATTAGAGAGTTTATAATGCCTAAAATTAAATTTAGAGCCAGGAAATTGCAGCTGGATTGATGGTATGTTACTCAGTGCCTTCAGCAAAAGTGCGAGGGCTACAAAGGGTTGGCTTGTACTTGTCTCTCCTGTCCCCCCATGGAGTGCTGTGGTACCTGCCTGGCAGCCTGTGCAGTGGATTGATCCGAGGGGCCAGACCTCATGCCACAGAGTCGTGCCACAGAGTGGGCTTGCAATGCCCAGCCTGGGCCTCTCAGCTCACCCAGAGAAGAGCCTGTTTGCTGGACTGATGTCCCCAGTCCCAGCTGGGACGTGCTTTGTGGTGACAGTCTCTCCCTGAGAAATCCAGAGAAGCTAAGGAGAAGGCAATAAAGAAAGCAACAGCCAACCTGACGAAGCCTATGGCCAAGAAACCTGTCTGCACAACCAAGAAACCCAAGGAGGGGCCCAAGGAAAGGCAGCAGCAGCCTGTGTGTCCAAGAAAGACAATGACAATACTCAGAGGGTGAAAACTGGCAAGGCTGAAAGGAAAGCTTGCCTAAAAAGAAAGTGGTGAGGCCAAGGCTGCCATGTCTGAGGCAAGAAGGCTGGAAAGGCAATGCCTGAGAAAGGGTAAAGCGGCTTAAGAGGCTTTGATCAAGCCCATTTTAAGCCCAACCCCTGGTTATGGTGGGGAGTCCTCTGTTGGAGACAGCTTGCAGGGGGGTCACACTGCATCACCCTGTGACTGTGCCCACCCTGGCTGGCACCTTGTGCCCAGTGCCTGCCCCATCATTTGGTGCAGGCACAGAGATGTGACAGAGCCCCATGTCCCACATGTGTTGCTACTCAGCGACGGGGTCTTCAAACAGACACCCAAAGGTTCAGCCTCCCCTTGTTTGGAGCCCCAAACCTCATCCTTGGAAGGCCTCCTCTACAGAGTTACACTTCCTTTTTTGCAGTATAGCAAGTCATCTGTGGAGCATAAATACGATTATTTGATTGTGTTTGGAAATCAAAATAGTATTGAATGAATGGTAAATCAAGAAGCTCTTGAGCATTTTGAGCACTGAGGAATGGATCATCATGGCTAATGTGCTAAACAAGTGTGTACATGGGCATGCGTGTTCATGCACGTATATCTTCTCAGTATCTTCTAGAATGGAGAAAGTCATCTTCAAAGGAGTTATTGAGAGAAGATAAGGATAGAAAAAATGGTTTTTATTTAGATACTTAAGCAGTCCAGTAACCATCTTTCTAATTTAATAGGAAGCATTATGACCTTTTTCTTTTAGATAATTGGGCTATTGTCCATGTCTTTGTTTAGCGGAGTATTTGAGGGTTGTATGCAATGGTGAAATTGTAGATATAAATATTTTACAATACAGGGCAGTATGCTAGGAGATAAAAATGTGAACATGTTTGCTTTCTTTAACAAGGAGTCAGATTTGTGTGGTTTTAGTGTAAGTTAAAGCTACCAAAAGGAAGCAAGATCCATGTCCTTGGGCTAATAAAGGAAATGAATGAGCCACTAGAGGGAGTTTGCACACTCCCACACATTGAAATTCATTGAAAATAGCTCTAAGATGTTAGTTAGCAGTTTTCGTCTTGGGGAGGGTCAGCTTCAGTGTCAGGTGACAGAGGCAGGGCAAGTAGGTGGTGCTTCACTGTCCCCCACAAGATTTGCCTTCTTCCTTGTGCCCTTAAACAAAAATGTGGCTTTCTTATATTTTTCTGACCCTGACAAGCTATCTTGATGCCTTTTTTGTTTGTACCTGCAGCATACAATAAACCTCATTTGATACCCCATCAGTTTCTTGAGCCTGAAAGAGTCAAAGAGCTGAGCAGATCCTCTCCTCTCCTGCTGTCTGAGGTATGCTAGATGCCAGAAATGACTGGAATAGTGTTCACAGCATCCCCTGAGTGGCAGTGGGTTTCATGAGGATGCTTCTCCTGGACACCAACAGTCCTTGCTTTACCACGTGCCTTGGTGTTGTCATAAATGAGAAAAGCCTCATTTAAAAAAGCCCCCAGTAACCCAGGCCAGCTGTTACATCCCCAAGGAGTTGAGGTGTTTCAAACCACGCTGCTGTGTGCCCTTTCCCCGAGCCCAGGCGGGGCATGCAGCTCTGTTTGGAGGCAGTCAATGATGACGTTCACTGCTGGTTGGAGGGAATGCCCTGGGGATGCTTCCTGCGCTCTCCCAACCTGAGCTCTGCTTAATGGGACTGATCGGCTTTTCTCTGTAGTGTTGCAAAGTGCTCCTACGGCAGAGCTTAAAGATGCTTGTTGTTTCCTGAGCAGACTGAATCAGACACGGCTTCGGAAATCAGCTTCCAGTTTAACAAGCACAAGAAGACACCAAGCATTGGCAGCCACTCGTCCGACATGGCTTCTGTCTCCTCGGTAGGTACCGAGCGCCGGTGTCTCGCCGGGCTGGGTTTCTCAGTGACACTGCACTCGGGCTGATACTGATGATGTGGCCTCCAGAGCATCCTCTTGGTTTCTGCAGGGCACGTTTTAAAAGAACAGTGATGGTTACTTACTTGCTTGGGGTAAAGGAGTAAATCCAGGTGCCATCTCAGAATAGAGACCCACTGAGTCACTGTTAGTCAATTGCCCCTGAGCGACTGCTCCCACTCCAAGTGCGGATGATCTGAAGCCTGGTAGAGCAGAAGATGGGGAGGGGCCTTTGCTGGGTGGGGAAATGAGGCACACAGCTATTAAGTGACATGTTTGTGGTCCAGGACTGCAGATGGGTGCTCTCTGCAAGCTCATCCTTTATCAGGGGATCCAAGGGAACTCGGAGTTGGAAGGAAAAGCATAATTTAGAGCTTCAGCTTCTAAGGAAAGCTGAAAAGAGCTGAGTGTGTTTAGTTGAGCATTTTTAAAAGATTCCTTAGAGACCGTATCTGGGGAGGGAGCTGCTTCAAAGTGCTTGAATTGGTTGTGTTACTGCTATGGGTATCTCCGACGTATATATTTCAGATTTAAAGCATATGTGTTAAGCAAGGCAGAGGTCATGAATGTAGATAAATATGTTAAAAACTTGGGGCACGGGAATCCTCCTAATTTGGAGCATCTGGAAGCTATAAATCAGGCTTTTGTGTCCAAGTCATACAAATCTTCTTGAAAATCTTGTTCAGGAAGCTCTGCTGGGGTAAGGATCCTGATGGGATGGTAAATGCAGCACCAAGGACTGAGAGATGTTTAGCAGGTTTTTCTCAGTTATAATAATATTCAGAATCAAAGGAAGTAGGGAAAGAGAGAAGAATTGGGTTAATTCCTAGGAAAGTTTTTTGATAAATGTTCATGCTGTACCACAGAAAGTGCCAAGGGTTAATGATTTGCTTTGTAAACAGAATTAGTTTTTATGATACCCTGTCAGAAATCATGAGTGATTGGTGAAATAGAAAATTCTCTCATCTTTCTGGAGCTGAGCTTTGCTTGTGCTTAATCACTTCCTGTCAGTGAAAGACAATGTGAAAAAAAGAATCCCACATTGTATGGGCAAATGCAGTTTGTTCTGGGAAAGCAAATGATTGTAGGGTGCTTAGCTCCAGATTTACATCTGCAGAAGCCTTTGGGGCAGGTAGCTGCACACAGCCTGTCTTTGGTGGGGCAGTGGCTCCTCAGGACAGGGGTTGTGTCTGTTTTGTATTGCTCCATGCACATTGTGAGTAAGCAGCAAGACAGTAATAGTTTTTCCTAGATTTCTAGTCTAATCAGGTTCTTATTAGCCAGTTTTAAAACTGATTGGCAATTTTGTGATTATATCTACATGAAATAATTTCATATACAGATAGTTCAAGTTCTATCATTGTATTCCTATCTTAGTGATGAAACTGGGTCAGGATAGCAGTTGTTTGTACTATAAGTATAGGGAAGAGACTTGTGTGTTCCCCCAGTAATATTTGACTCCACTTCCCAAAGTCTGGGGATTTAGGAGTAAAAAACCTGCATTTCTTTAGCATTCAGGGCAATAGTGCTTCTAAGTTCTGGTCTAGGATAGCACATCCGTGTGAGACCCTTATTTGGGTTCCCCAGCCTTTGCTTTTTTGAGAACAGCTGTGAAGCCTTTCTGTGTCCTTGACTGCACAAGGACAGAAAAGGCAGATTATTTCTCTGGGAATGCACTTTCAGGCTATGATCTTTGCCCAGAACCAAGTCAGGACTGTGCCTGTGTCAGTGGCACTGACCTTGCTCTTCCACCTGGCAGGTGAGTGGCAGTGTGCTCAGTGTCTACAGCGGCGATTTTGGGAGTGTGGATGCCCAGGGTACCGTGGAATTTGCTCTCGACTATGACGAGAAGAACCGGGAGTTCCAGGTCCATGTGTCCCAGTGCAAGGACTTGGCTGTAGTGGATGAGAAGAAAGGCAGATCTGACCCGTGAGTGATGCTTTGGTGCCTTCTGACTTCTACTTTGCTGAATTCCATGTTCTGGAGGATTTTTTTTTCCTTTAAATGTCATGGTTTCTTCCTTCAGACTTCTGGTGCATGCTCCCTGCTGGGACTTTCCTAGCTGATGGTTCTGGAGCCATTGGCATCAGTAAAAGAGTTGCCAGACTTAAATTTGAACAGATTGAGAAAGCTTTGATCACTACAAAGACAGTTCCTCTTCTCAATGGGATATGTGCTCTCTGCATCCATGTGGACCTTGATCTCCCCATGGTGAATACACTTGGTGATAACTCCGGTGATGCAGACACGTGTCTGTATGAACAGGCAGCCCACAGAGCAGTGCTGCTAGAGGCACTGTGGTAATTGTAGTGGTTAGTGACCTCTAGTTAGAAAGATGATGAAAAGGAGCTTGGATTTGAACCCTGAGAGAGAGACTTAGACATTCCACCTCTTTTCTCCTATTTTCTCCCTGATTTTGAATGCATGGAGATGCTATAGTTCTGGTCCATTCAGAAAATGGGTATATGGCCTTGCTGGCTTCCCACATTGCTTAGGCAGCTGCCTGATATGAATGTTGGTGGCATCCAGACACCTCCAGTGAGATTTATAACTTCAGATACAAGCCAAGTTAATATCCTAGAAGGTCTCTTAATTAGTTTTTCCCTTTAAGAGTCAGTTCCAGGTTTGTTGTTTCCATGTCACAGTTCACAAATGTTGCCTGGTTGGTGATGTGAGACCATATCCAGCTGGAGTTTGTTTTCTTTTCCAGCTATGTTAAAACTTACCTGCTCCCAGACAAAGCTAGGATGGGTAAGAGGAAAACTTCAGTGAAGAAGAGGACAGTGAATCCCATTTACAATGAGGTGTTACGGGTAAGGACAAATATGTGCTCAGAAATCCTGGTACCTCTATACCAGGTCAGATCTGGAAAGATCCTGCCTTCTTGGCCAGGCTGCTTTGTCTGCCTCCCACCAACACTGCATTGCTCTTCCCTTGGGTTTCTGAGGCCTGGGATGTTAAAGGTTTCTTTACACCCATCTGTGTGGCACCCAAGATTCTCTGTCAAAACCACACAGTGATCTTTGGATGAAATAGCGACCTGCAGCCTGTGCTGCCTTCAGCCAGAGCAAGGGGTCTTTTTCCTCCCCTTCCGTAGAATGCAGTCGCAAGGCATGGGACTAATAAGAAAGGCCTGCGTTATGTGATCTTACTCATCAAAGCATAGAGGATTATTTAACAATGCCCAAGCCTGTGTTAATAATTCTTGAAAGAATATTGGCTTTGCCCTTTGATGAATGGAGTGCCACATTTACCCGTGCTCAGCAGAAAAGCTTTGTCAGGGTAGCAGTGTTGCTGCAGGACAATAAAAAGAGATGTTCAGAGCGAGGCCAGTCCATTAGTAGTGCATGCATGGGGGGAATGTCTCAGAGCTTATGAAAGCTTTTGAGTAGTTTATTTCTGGTTGTGAAAGATACAAAACAAAAATTTGAACAGCCTGACTTCTCTTTCTTCCTCTAGTATAAAATAGAGAAAATGGTATTGCTGATCCAAAAATTAAATCTGTCTGTTTGGCACAATGATCCACTGGGACGTAATAGTTTCTTGGGAGAGATCGAAATAGACTTGGCCAGCTGGGACTGGAGCAACAGGAAACTCAACTGGTACCCACTGAAGCCACGGGTAAGTGTGTCTCAGCTGCAATCCCAGTTCTTAGCCCAACCCTGAAGTCTTCAGGCATGGCAGAAGTCCTTCCTGAGTCCTCTGAGGTCTTTGGGTGTGGTGGAGCAGAACAACCTGAACTGTACCTGGGAAACAGCCCCTGGACACACTGGTGCAGTATTCAGTGCTCTGAACAATGGTCTTCTTGGGTCTTATTTAGTGACTGATCTGTAGGGACACTTTCATAAATGCAACCTGACACTAATCACAGGAACTCTGACGTGGCTTTGCCATTCTCTCTACTCACAGAAAGACCATCCCTTAAAAATAGACAGCAGAACACTAAGTGAGGCAGCTGAACATGCCTTGAGAGGTAAATATTCAGGTGCCACTGTTTGTAAAGTCTGTACAGCTTCCTGCATGCTTCTGGTCTGATTAGAGATCCCTTTTCATCAAGTAAAGAACATTTGTCTTTCAGAAGCATGATACTTAATTATATTGAGCTGGACATGTCTGGAAGGGCACCCTCACTCTTTATCCTCAGACTTTTGATTCTGAGAGGCTGACATTCTGGACAAAGCCACACCAAAAGGAGCTGCCCTGAGAAGGGGCTGCTCCAGCCATGCAGAATCAGAGTTTGTCCATTTGTGCCCCTCCGTTGAACTGAAAAGCTGTTTGCCTTGCTGTGTTTACACAATCCTTCATTTAGTCTGTCATAACTATTTCTGTTTCAGAGCCTGTCTGCTGTTAATGGTGTGGATCATCGAGGAGTGATGAGTTTGTCTATTAAATATGTCCCCCCTGGAAGCCTAGGTAAAATGTGGTTCATGAATTAAGTATTGCCCATATGTAGACACACAGCTTGCAATGTCTCATCTGTTTAAGGGCTGGTTAAAGAGGAATCTCATTAGAGCAAGATCTTAGAGATCAGCAGGGCTTGATAGCACTGCCTACAGCCTACATCTGATTTTCACATCTGGATTTACTGGAAGAGTGTTGGGGAGAGAGGAAGGGCTCAGCAATTTTGGACTCATCAGCTGTTAAGAGCACTGAGGGCACTGTAGGGTGCTGTGATGAACACAAAATCTGTGTTACTGAGAGGCAGGCACAAGGTTGGGTTGGCTCAGCAGTTCCTTCTCCTTTCCTGTTTGAAAGCAGCACCACCACTTTGTGGTCAGGAGCCTCTGCAGCTGCAGGTGTGACAGCACTGGCAGTGGTGCTGAGGCACCCTAAGAGGGGGAGTGAGCACCCAAAGGAGTCAGGTGGCTCCCCAGGGTCCTGGAGAGCAAACCTGTCATCCTGGAGCTCTTGTGACAACTGGCACGACAGTTTTTCTTGTCTCCTACATGGCAGGTCCCAGGAATCCTCCCTCTGGTGAAGTTCACATTTGGGTCAAAGACGTCAAGGACCTGCTGCAGTTGCGTCCTTCTGGAGTTGACTCCTTTGTGAAATGGTGAGTGCACCAGGGTGGTGTTGGCTTTGTTCCTGGGTCTGTGCCTCCACAAAGCCATGTGTTTTCTTCTCTGTTCTCAGGCTTGCCAAGCTGTGCCTCCACACTGTAAAGCCTTCCTGGTGCACTGGGCTCTGTAGGGGAGAATTGCCTTGTTATTCTTGTGGCCAAATTAGGAAAATCTTTGCTGTGATAAAGCTCTTGGTCAGTCACTGTGACTCAGTGATTTACCTCAATAACACCTGAGTGAGAGGAGCACATGGGCCCTGCACTTCAGCCCAGTGTATTCATGAGATGTGAATTTGGCACTGACACAGGGTTGCCTGCAAAGTTTGGGAATTTGTTAAGGACTCATCAGAACTGACATACAGACAGTTATATCGTGCTTTGATCTTCTCCTGCATTATCATGTCCATGTTTTCCGCAGCCCGCAACATGAGTTCTGCCTGTTCTATGGGAGAAGGTGCTGCAAAGTATTCCAGAAAATTAAATATCTTTTATGGGGATTTTAAGATGTTTTCAGTGCTTTGAAGTGGTCACCATATGTTTTCTGTATTTTAAATCACTACAGAATTCTCCTGCAGAAAGGTTCGCTGCTCAAGAAGCCTAACTGACCATTTTGAAATGCCCTCTTGGGCATCCAAATTAGGAAAATTTATGAAAATAGAAACATATGAAAGTAGTGTGCATTTTTAAATGTAAAATGTCAGTTTGCAAAAGAGATTTGCCAAAAGCAGGAAATTTAAACAAGTGCCCTCCTTTCTGGAAATGTTTTCTTTTAAAATGGATTTTTGTGGGGAAAAAAAATTTCATTCAGGAATTACAAACATTTCCTATTAAATAGACAGAGATGTCTTAAGTTGAGACGCAGTTCCTCCTCACTTCAGAACTCAGGCTTGTTTAGACCAAAGAACCTTGTAGGAACAATCAAATTCTAGGTGCTATTCAATACTTCATGCTGTGCTTTGTGTCCTCCCAAAGCTATGTGCTTCCAGACACCAGTAAGAAGAGTTACCAAAAGACCCGAGTCATAAAGAGAGACACAAACCCTGTTTTCAACCACACTATTGTGTATGATGGCTTTCATACAGAGGACCTAAAGGATGCTTGTGTTGAACTGACTGTGTGGGATCATGAAAAGCTGACCAACCATTTCCTTGGAGGAATCAGGCTGGGCCTTGGGACAGGTAAATGTTTTCCTTTATATTAACTCAATGCTGTTACCATAGTGCTGAGCCATGAGGTAAGAATGGGAAGTTGCAGAGCATTTTCTTGTTGGGGAGAAACCAGGGGTGAGGAATCTCAGGAACTGGTGGGAGTCTTGGTACCTGCACTGTGTTTGGATGGAGGAGGCCCTGGTACCACGATAACAACCCTCTGTTCCCATGTTTTCTGCCAACATCAGCTCCAAGGTCTGGCAAAGCTCGAGAATCTCCATGGGACCATCAGAGGGCTTTCCTGCTGTTACAGGAAAATAGGCTACATGGCAAACCAACATTATATTAATGCTCCTCCCAGGAAAGTGTTGAGAGATGAATGTCATACGGGACAGCACCACCTGGTGACTGTCCAGCCTTGAAGTGTCTCCCAGAGATTTCAGAATGTTGCAGTCAAAGCTAACTGTTCCCTAAGGGTATGGGGGAAAGGCTCATGGTATCTTGAAGGTCTGCCTTTCAGCTGCATCTCTGGTTATTGGATTTGCTTGTGTGTTCTCTGTTTTCAACTTCTAATGTCACCAGGAGGGTTGCGAACTATCCAGTGGGAATGGGCAACAAAAATAAGCCCATAAGCAAGATACAAAAATACTGAGCTCAAGATTAGCGGTGATCTAAATTTAGACTTTTATCTCATTAACAAGTAATTGGCATATGAAAAATTAGTTGAAAAATTGACTTGGAATTGGGGTACACATTTTTCCTCTATGGTGTGTTTGATTTCTATACAAATGAAGACAGAGAATTTTGATGAATACCTCAACCTGTCCACACGAAAATCTTCTAAGGGGAAAACAAAGCTTTTAAGACCTTCTTTACCATTCAAAAAGACATAGGAAAGGCTTGAGCCCAACAGTATTGGTAGATTTTGTTTAGGGTTCTTCCCTTTAATGGCTTTTACAGTGGCTTAGTTCTTATGTAAAATGGAGCTCATTTGCAGAAGATCAGAAGGTGTTCATCGTGCAACTTTCTGAGGGAAGTCTGCACCTTTTATCTTAAGACCCTGCCTGCAACAGTTACATGCCACTGAATATGTTTACATGGAGTGGAAACTCTTTGTGCAGCTCTCACCTGTGTAGTTCTCTCATTCTTTCCAGGTCTGAGCTATGGCATCTCTGTAGACTGGATGGACTCCACGCAGGAGGAGGTGGCCTTTTGGCAGGAGATGATGTTGGCTGCCAATGAGTGGATTGAGGGACTGCTGCCACTGCGCTCACTGGCAGGGAGGAAAAAACTGAAATAACCCATCGTTTGTGCCAGAGAAATGCCTGATGTGCTCATTGGAATTAGGAAACTTCCTGCACTGAGGAGACAGAGACCATCCACGAGGCTGCAAGTGTCAGGTTTATGACTGATGGACAATGCCTTGGGAGATGTTAGTGTTAAGTACTGACTCACTGACAGAGGACATGGAAGAAGCCAAACTGCTGCTGTACTTGATTTTGACCAAGAAGAAACTTAATTTCCCCTTTTATTAATGATTTGTATTCAGTATATTTGAATCCCATTAAGCTCTGGAAGCATTGGCAGAAGGAGAAGGAGATACAGATACTTTTGTTTTGTTTGTTACTGTTTCCTGTGCCCTTTTTTCCCGTGCAGAGATGTAGTTGTACAGAAGCAGCAGCAGGCTGTTATTCATACTCCTTGCAAGGGGTCCACTTTGTTCTCCATGTACAATTGCTCTGAGCCACCAGCAGCACAGTTTGAGAAGGGGAGCTTTGCGTTTGTCTCTGGTGATAACGAGTCTCTAACGTGAGGAAAATTGAGCTCCAAGGTGGATCTAAAGAGAGAGAGGACTATTTGAAGAAGAAAATGAAGCAATCTGAGGAGGATGACAATGAGAAATTCAATATATTAATTACTTTATCCTTTAATCTGAAAAAGTGCAGTGATGGTCCTACAGCTAGTGGGATTTTTGCAAGCAGGGCCTGTTTTCCTAGCTGTCCCTCAGTGACCTCAGGCAAGTTTCTTTATGAAGGGACAGTTTGAGTGCAATATAAACTGAAGTGCTTTCCCAAATGTAAAATACGGTTACATTGCTAATGGGCCTAATTGCACCTTTGCAATGCCTTGTGTGCAAAACATTTCAGTATGAGCTAAGGATGTAGGAAGCAGTCTCATGTTAGTTTGGCACCACAGTCAGGAGTGACAGGTGAAAACCACACTGGAATTTAGGAGATACAGGGAGCTGTTTGGAGCTGATGAGAGAGGTAAGTAGTGTGGGAGTGAATGTGAAGGGGAGCTGCAGTTGTCTGGGGGGGTCTCCTGCCTCTGCATCCCCTGCTGCCTTTCTAGTCTTCCTTTCACTTGATGCCTGTCAGTGACTTGTCCATGGCTGGAATTTCCCTTTTGCCAGTAGCTTGCAAAAAAAAAAAGTTGCATCTGTCACACTGACTGTGGCAGAGTGGTGTTGTGAATATATTTTGAGTTGTAGCTTTGTAATTTCTATTTTGGATGTACATATTGTGATTAAATAGAATGTTTTTCTTTAGTTGTCAACTGGTCTCCTTGTACCTATTTTTATCACTGTCTGAATGGGGAAAAAAAAAGGCAAGCAAAAAAGGTGTTAAATTTTGTGATGAATTATTTTTGCCCAAGGGCAAGTGAAATATCATGGAGAAATATTTTTTTTGTAATGATCCTACCCCAGATTTTGGCTTTGTGCATATTTTGGTATTCTCCTTTAATGGATTGATTTTATTTAACTCAAGCTTAGTGTAAATTTTCAGCTTATCCTAGATGGTTGTAAATAAATGAATGGAAAAATGCACACTTGAAATAACAAGTGTTTTTCATTAAATGGAGACATTTGGGAGATAATCAGCAGCTTTTATTGGAAAAAATAAAGAATCAAAGTGATTTTGTAGTTTGAAAAAGACAATACTTGGAAATATATCAGTCATAGTACTGAAAGCACTAAGAGTTGTAGAGCAGCAGAATTAAGCAATGACTAATGAAGGAGCTGATAGATGTGTAACATGTCAGCCCAAAGACACTTCATATGGGTTCCAGCCTGGCATGTTTTGTTCACCAACATTTGGTAATTTGTTACCTTTGCAGGATAAAATAGCAATACTGGGCCTGAGGTGAGAGTTTTAAAATTATTATCTTTACTTTAGGTGCTGAACATGTGAATATTTATACATCTGTGTAACTCACCTACCATGAGGAGCCCTGGTCAAAGGGGTGCTGCCTTGTTTAGTGAGGTTACCCACTTTGCTGCTCTCCTCCCGGGTGTTTCTGTATCCATAGGGTGCTCTGGGGGCTGGAATTTCTGCTCTGCCTTGGAAAGTGGTTGGTAACCACTGTGGGATTTGTCTTGGACAGGTTCAGGTCTCTTCCTGGCAGGTTCAGCTGACTCCTCTCCATCACAAAAGTGGAGCCAACCTGCCTCCTCCTCCTCTTCTTCCTCCTCCCCCTCATGCAGTATTAGCACATGATGATGTTGCCAAAACTGCTGTTTGCATCAATGGAGCTGGAAATGGTTGTGTTGGTGTTTCAGAAAATTAACATAATCACCATATCTGGTGGTGCCAGTAGGGGAGGAAAAGGGGGTCAGTGGGCCAGTTCATCCCAGTGCAGTTACTTGTATGAACTTGGCACGGGACTTTATGAACAGACTATTTTTTTGCATTCAGATTCCATTGAGGATTTTTGTTAATCTTTTGCTGGCTTGTTTATTTAAATTAAGCCCTGATTAACTTAAGGAGCTTTCTTTGGCATTTAATGGTTTATCAGAGTAAAAGATTTCACTGCCAAACCACACACTCTTGTCACACAGCTGATCCTGAGGCAGGAAAATTTGCTAGAAAGCATTTCTGCCACATACAGGTATCAGGAACTACTGAAAATAGTTTAGAAGCAAACTAAAGAAGAGAAAGAATAATGGAATCTTGAACAACATCCTGTTGAATGAGTGTCTCAGAGGAGATGGAAAAGAAGTGGTTGAATTAATTATCCACTACCAAACATTTGCCTAACTTTATCCTTCACCAAGACAGGAAAAAAAATTAAGTACTGTGGAGATTTGGAGATAAAAGGATACTGGCTAAATAAACCCATGTAATGATATGATCTGTTGAAATAAGAAATGCTGTATTTTTACAGGCTTGTTAAGTCAAAAATATATCAAATAGACTGATGTATCAAAAATTGATATAAAAAAAGTAAACACACTTCTAATCCTGATAACTAAGCATGAGCACGTTCAGCACCAGGCTTGATTATGTGTTTTAGCTGGCTGGTTGGTACTGCTGTATTTTTCATGGCTTAATCCTTTTTTCCACCTACTTACTTTGCACCCCTCAGGTGTTAAAATGGTGGCCCAGGAGAGGAGATGTCCCTCTGAGCACTGTCACAGAGGTGGTCAGGAGAAATTGGGAAGCTCCCTGTAGAGCCCTGTGGACCAGCAATGCTTGCAGAGATGTGTAAGGTACGTGTTTCTGGAGCTGTGCTGTGTCCTGCTGACCTCTGGGGAGCCCTTCAAATGGAAGTCCTTCCTTTCCCATGGGGTCAGTCAGGAGAAGCTACTTCATCACAGGGACTGTTTTTTGGGAGGCTGCTTGTGCTGGTGGCTCTGCCACAAGAAGCATCTCTCCCAGGGTAAATTTTGTGGCCTCAGGACAACACCAGATGTTTTTGGTACAGCAGTACCAGCTCCTGACCTGTTGTGAGCCAGGAGTTGGCTGGTTTGGAGCAATGAGGTTTCAGCAACAGTGGACAGGTCCAGAGTGGCCAGTCCCTCTTTTTTTGTTTGCCCCTAAACCTCTGAACATGTTTGGTTGGATGGAGGGTGCAAAAACTAAGTATTGGCCTCCAGGAGACCCCTGGAGAAATTGCTATTAATGGTTTGTATGAGATCTCTTTCTTCTGAGAGAAGTATGGGCATGATGGAGAGCTGGAAATGTCTCCTCCAGGAGTCCTACAGGAGTTTGGCAGCACCAGACCAAGTTCCTTTTTGTTTTGCATTAATTTCCCATTCAGTCAACTTAAATGCCTCTTATCAGATAGTAAAATCTGAATGGAGGGTGAAGCTGTCAGCAGGCAGCAGCATCCTAGAAGGAGTGGGAAAACACAAACAGGAGCAGGGTCTGAGCTTGCCAAGTTGGCTGGTCACACCAGGCACACGATGGAGGGCTCTAGTTAAACATTCCTGCTGGAAAGGAGGTGGGGGTGGTACAGTCATTGCCCTGCAAGGGACCTGATACAGGTGCTTGCTTAAGCAGGCAGAATTTTGCTTTTTAAAATGCTGTAAAGTCATATTATGGCTGAACTTTTCTCTGAGCTGTGGCATTTCAGCCTCTTTTATAGACCCAGACCAGCTATATCAGTCCTGCTTTAGTAAGTTGTTTTAGGAGGAATGGAAGGAGCTCTGAGCATGAAGCCATTTCTGCATGTCAGTTTTTCTTTTTCTCCAGGTCAGCAGTTGGGGTTTAGCAAATTACTTGCCATCTTGTATTTTACAAAATGGAAAATATACAACACCACAGAGCCACAGTCCTACTCTTAAAGATCCCCACAATTAATCCTCAACAGGTGTTGCAGCTTCTGAAAAGAAGGCACATGTTCAGTGGTGTTGAACAGAGCAACTGCAAGGACATTTTGCCTTTTTTCCCTACAGACTGCTGCTGTTAAACTTGAGATGCTACCAGTAGGAACAGAAATCAGATTTCATGCATCTAACAACCCATAATGCCGTCCTGCTAGCTGTTAACAATCCAAAGTAGCTCCAATCTGAGCTCTGGACTCAGAGGGGGAGCCAGGGAGCTGTTCTATGGCAGTGTAAGTAGCTCAGACAACCACTCTGTAGGAAAAAAAATAAATCACAATAACCCCTTTCCTTCCCTCTTCTCTCCCACTCACCATTACTAATTTATCCTGATTGTAATAGCTTCTATTTGCTCTAAGCAGATCCTGTTCCCTCTCTGGGAAGAACAGCTACAAAGACATAATATTCCCAGTGGAGGGTCTGTGCTTGGATTCAGGCAGACTCAGGCAGATACAATGATCTCTTGATGGGAGCCCCCCTTTTTTGATCAGCCAACCCATGACCGTTTTAATGTGATTGTAATCTGAAATAGGACACTGGAGCTGCATCTGGAGTAAGGCATCCCATGGCAGTGAGCTGACAATTTATTGTCACAGGGAAATGCTTGGCAAACGTTTTATGTCTCTTCAAAAACCCCAGCTGATTTGCTTGCATGTGCCAACCGTTGGGGCTGGAAGCTGTGTCTTGTGGATGCTGAATGGCACCAGAGGGTGTCTCTGCCACTTGCAGGGACGCAGGGAGAACCTTAGCCTCTGTGCACGTCCACCTGTGCGGATCACACTGTATGAGAGTTTAATCTTCCCTGTCCTTTCTGGCTGCAGAGCAAATGCAAACACTGCCCTGAAGCACTGCTGTTGACTCAGGAGGTTTCTCTGGTTGTTTCTGAAGTTTCTCTGTGTTTGTCTCTTTCACATTCTCCCATTGAGGTGGATCCTGGCTGGCTTTGCAGCCCTGTCTCTGTGGTTTGTTAAGCTCCTTGTGAGGAGGCAGAGCCTTCTTCTCAGGCCATGGGGCAATTCCAGCAGTCCGAGGTCAGGCAGCTGCTCTGTGCTGGGCTCTTTGTTCCTCTACGGCCAAGGGAGAGAGCAGCATTGATAGAGGATGGTTCCTCCTATCAAGCTGAGTGGGATAAATAGCTCTCAAGACGTTCCTGCCTTTCATTGGGTACAGAAGGAGCCTGGGCACCTAGTGTAAGAAAGCCATTTAGGTAATGGGTTCCTGTATTGATGGGTGCCCATTAGTGGGACAGCCATCATCGCTCAGCCACGACTCTTTATCAAGCCTGTGTCTGCCTTACTGCTTTTCTTTTGACCCCAGTGTCACACTGGGGAACCAGGGGTACCTCTGCAGGATGCCACCCTCTGCAGGAATCCCAGCCAGCATGGCTGGAGCTGCCTTCGTGTGTAGTACTCACTCCCTGGAGCACTGGAAGCATTTTGCTGACAGGCTGGTGTTTGGGTATGGTGGTTAGGCAAGTTTCCTGGGAACAGAGGCTGCCACTCTGCCATGGAACTCCACTGCTACAAAAAAGCACTTTAGCCCAGCCAAAAGCCAAGGTGGGACAGAAGTGTCACCATGTGCCGCCTGGTATTCAGCCCTTCCTGTCCTCCCCCTGCTACTGCTGTTGGAGGCTCTAAGGCTGTCACCTCATCACAAAGTCCTAAATTATGTTCCCAGTGCCTGCTGTCAGCTGGGCTGTCAGTTCCAGAGCATCATGTAGTGCCCTTGTTTTTACACTTGTCTGCACCACCCTGACTAACTGTGGGTGTTGTATAAACACTAATTCTCTTAATGCCTTCCCTCTGTCCTGGGTTTTACAGCAGCACAGATCAGCTAGTAGGTCATGGGTGCAATGACATCCCTGTCAGCAGTGTAATCTGTCTCCATGTGGACAGGCCTAATTTAACAGGGATGTTTTTTGGAACTAGCTAATAAATTGTTTGCTCCGTGTGGTTACCCAGCCCCGCACTCAGCACTCCCATCATCCTGGTGTGTGGCCTGTGACTGTTTTCAGTAAGTGGTCTCTGGCCTCTTTGGTTGTGTATGCGCTCAGGGCTCTGCCTGGATGCAGTTTCTCTCTGCAACAATGAGCAGCTCTGTTGGGAGCGTGGCTGGGATATAACACCTGTGAGGGTGGGGGATGACAGCCTGTGGATTTGGGTGCTCCAGTTCCCCGGGGTGTTGTCATCACTGCACTGTCCTAGGCTAGGGCACAGGCACAGGCTGCCTTGCTCAGCTCCTGTGCAACCAGCCCCACAGCGAGGGATTGTGTCTGATTGATTGTTTTCTGTATCCTTGGAAACTGAAAGGGCATTAAAATTGCATGGTGCGTGCAGTGCTGATGCACTCTGCTCCTCGTAGTGCTGCCTAGGGCTTGGAGATGGCTTCAGCCTCCAGCTGCCACTGTGTAAAGGGCACTGGCTGGTTTGGGATCAAAACTAAACTGCAACTCAACAGCAATCTGTTTAGAGGGAATACTATCTATTAGAGGGAATCCAACCACGGCTAGGTTGGATGGGGCTTTGAGCAACCTGGTGTAGTGGAAGGTGTCCCTGCACATGGCAGGGGATTTGGGCTGCATGAGCTGCAAGGTCCCTTCCAAAACATTCCATGATTCTTTGAAGTTACCTCTGTGAATTGCAGTGATGGGGTCTAGGGGGTGGTCTGCCTTTGAGACATCCCTGGTCATGGCTCAATACTTTCTCTGTTTTGTTTCTCACAGCAGAGCTCTGGGTTCAGCTGTGCCACCCTCACCTGTGCTCAGGGGTTCTCAGGCAGCTCTCCCCAGCACTGTCAGCTCTGAGAACAAAGAGGCTTCTCTGGAATTGCCTCCAGACCCATGGGAAGGAGCGCTGAAGGGTTGCCCTCAGTCCAGAGCTGCTGACAGCATACACACTCCCACAGCATCTCACCAGCACCCACTGTCCTGTCCTCAGCCAACAAACCTGCTTGTGCATCAAATATAGGTTGCTGTCTCTCAGACACCAGATTTTCCGTTTTGTAAAATGGTACCAGAACAAAGACTTTTCCAGGACCTCATTTGCTCCTGTCTTCTCACTTGTTGCTAATTAGTGCCGTGGCTACTGAGTCAAGCATCAGATGTTCACCTATATGCCTGTGCTCAGAGAAGATGAACATATCATGGGATCCTGCGGGTTCATTGGCTGGGGAAGGCAGGTCCCTGGTGCTCCGGGAATCCCACTAGCTACGACAGGATCTGCTGGGCACCAGCACCCCTTTTGTTGGTCTCCTGAGCTCTGCACTGCCCTGCAAGTCAGGGTGCTTGGGCTGCTCCCTGTCGGAGCTCACACTGCTGCCGGGAAATCCACCAGCACCTGTGCCTTGAGATGCTCCTGGAGATGCTGCTGATGGGGGAACTCACAGAGTGCTACTGAGTGCTTTGTTCCCTCTACAGCATGGTCAGACCTGTGGGAGAAAGGGAATGGGGTGCAGGCGTGTGTGAGGACAAGAGAAAACCAGTGAAGAGAAACCACAGTTTGTTGTGGGCTTCAACTGATGGCATGGAGTACTCAGAAATCACTCGGTAAAGCGCGCCAGATCCCCACAAAGCCTAATGAGGCTTTACCTGAACAGGTAATGAGTCACTGGTTAATGTACCCCTAACTTGGATTTATACGTTTAATATTTTTCTGTTGTGCAGTTTCTGTTGTTGTGCAGATTGCTCCATCCGTTTTCTTTCCTGTCCCAATGTACATCAAAATAGGATCTTTTGGGGTTGTTATTTTTCAATAGATTATATTGCAAAGGATATTGAAAAAGTTCCTTGCCATTTATTCCTCAAGAATGAAAATGGTCTGTCTAATGTCCTAGTCCAATATGCAAGTTGGTTAACCCTGTTGTACCTATATAAATGTCTTTTTTTCTGAGGATGTAATGAATATAATAGCTACTGTGGATGTGTTTGTTTTCAAGGGTGGTCATGCAGGAAGAGCTCTCAATGAAAACATCTTTATTTAAAGAAAACACCTATGCATTCATACATTTAAAAAATATATTCTTTTTTGTTTGTTTGTTTGACTGAATACACACACTTTAATCACTGTTTTTAGTACTGTATTTGTTAATTTTTTCCTTCCAGAGATCAAAACACTCCTCTGGCAAGTACTGAACAGTAGGAGTTCCAGCTCAGCTGTATCCCAGGGAGCCAGGTGAGGGTGGCTGTGGGCTGCTGTGCGATGTGTGATATGACCCGTGTGGGACAGGCTGCTCCAAACTGCGACTTACGGGCCGAGGTACCTGTGGGAACACTGGGGGGCGTTCAGTGCTGCTGGGGCACCTGAAGACTCTGCTTCACCCTGCGGAGCCACGGTCCCGCTCCAGCAGAGGGGAAAAATGGGTTTAAGATTGGTGGTATTTAAGTTGCTGGGTATTTAATGACTGTAATTATTAATTTTTGAGACTGTACCCACATCATGTGCACACACTATGTATGTATATATACAGACACATGCGTATGGGTGTGCATGTGGATATGCTGAGCTTCATGAGTCAGACGCCTTCTTGTTACCATCGTCCCTTCCCAGGCCAGGTTCGCCCTAGTGCGGTGCAGAGGCTCTCCAGAAGCGTACGGAGCACTTGGGACTCCTCCGGTAGATTTCAATGGGAACGCAGGAGGGAGGAGCCTGAAACGCAGCACAAGTGAGGCTCAGGCTTAAAACAGAAAGGTGTAGTTGCGCACCCCTCTCGGTCCACCCTTACCCCGGGGAAGCGCTGGGGAAGGTGAGCCTTGACCCGTGCACTTCTGCTCCGGGGTCCGCCAGCCCCCTGCTCCCCCCGGCCTTGTGCCCAAACACACTGAGCCACCGGCATTCCTTCGGTGCCCCTGAGCCACCGGGCATCCCTTCGGTCCCTGATCCGCCTGAGCCATCGGTCATCCCTTCAGCGGCCGGTCCGCCGTGCCCGTGCTCCCCCGGCCGCCCCGCACGGTCCCGCCCCGCCCCGCCCCCGCGCAGCTCCCGCACCGCCGCGTTCCGAGGGTGGCGGCTCCTCCCGGCAGTGCGGGTACCG
>VXAU01006054.1:321928-342213 GCA_013399695.1 Formicarius rufipectus
GAGGGGGCGGGCAGCGGGGTGAGGCTTTGGGAACGAGACAAAGAAGAGTCAAATTGGCACATTTTGTGCCCCTCCGCCCCCTCCTTTCGTGTGTGCCGGGGATCCATGTCCACCCCAAATGGCCGCGTGCGGGATGCGCAGGAGGTGCAGGTGTGCGGGAGGTGCAGGTGTGCGGGATGTGCAGGAGGTGCAGGTGTGCGGGAGGTGCAGTCTTGCCGGATGTGGAGGAGCGGCCCCGCCGCCGCCGGGGAGGGGGACGAGGCCCGAGGCAGCGCCGGGAGGTGCCCGTGCAGCGGCGGATGCCGCCGGCAGGGACAGCGCCTGGTCCCCGCCGGTGCGCTGGCACTGACCAGGATGTTTCCCAGCCGAACCCTTAGGCCGAGGCTCGCTAAACGCAGTGGAATATGTGGTTTGATGCTCTGCAGCGACAGCAGAGCTCAGCTCTCCATAGGACGGAGAAAGGTCGGGACAGCCCCTCGGCTGTGGCTGTGCAGGGATGACAGGTGCGTTCTGGAGAGGGCCACGCCGGGCGCTGCACGGGCACTGCCAGTTTGGGAGGTTAAGCAGCAGTAACGAAGTCTCAATGAACAAAAATAAAGGCAGCGTGTGGGACCGTGCCAAGTTTCCCATAGAACTGTGTGGTTAAAACAGCAGCCGCGGTTGGAGCAGGCTCGGCCCCAGCCAAAGAAGGACCGGTGCTGTGGGACTCGCTGCTCACACGGCGCTCATTTGGAAGGGCTGTGAGTGTACAGGCAGCTCTTGGCCTCCTGATTGCTTATGTTTTTCATGCGTCTTTAACCCTCATCCGCTCTTTCATCCTGCCCCCTCCAGGAGCACTTTCTGTGCTCCACATCCTCGTGCAGCTTCACAGAGCTTCTACTTCTGTGCTGTAATGACTCGCCTAAGGAATATTTGGGTTTCATTCAGGAGATGAAACCTCCCCTACTCCCACCGCTCTCACCACCTTCCTCGCGTCTGTGGCTCTGGCATCTGGCCCAGGATGTGCAGTAGTCGGTCCTTCCCCACGGACAGGTTTTTCCTCTGCTGCCTTGTAGCCTTGCGGGTGAGGAGCTGGTGCTTTATTAGGGCGAGAGAGGAGGTGCTTTAGCTTGCAGTTGCATCAGCTTCCAGCTTTGGCTCTTGAGCTGAGGGCTTGTAGAAAGCATACCTGAATGCAGTCCCCTCTTTCTGCCTTTGCTGCGAAGAGTGAGAGCTGGTGGATGGCTTCAGTTTCCTGTCTTTGCCACGTTAGGCAGCTGGGGCCTCTGGGGGCTGCTTGCCCTCGGTGCTGGGGGCTGACCCAGGCTGGCACCCGGGTTGTCAGCACGATGAGCAGGCGACCTTCAGCGCAAGGGCAGCTGCAGTGCTGCGATGGGCAGCAGCAGGCAGAGGCAGGAATGCAGAGTGCAAGGGGCAGGAATGGTCAATGCCATAAAAAACTCCACTGTGCAACTTTGAAATGCCCTTGCCAAAGCGCAGACTGGCATTCCCAGTGTGAAAAGCTGGAGGGAAACGAGCAGTCACAGAGTGCCTTTATGGTGCACTCTGAAATATGAAAAAAAAAAAATCAGGCAAAAAGTCTGGCTTGTGTTTATGCCTTTCAAATCACCATTAGTCCTGTGGCAAATTGTGTCCCATGAGGACAGCAGCTCTTGGGCTCCTCCTACAAGGTGTATTCCTTGGCCAAAGGTAAGATTCAGCTGTTACCGAAATAAGCCAAAGCTCTTTGGACTTGTGGTCAGAGGCAAGAAGGATGATGGAGCAGGTGCTCTCCAGAGCCCTTTGTCACAGGGCAGGGAATTTCTTAGGAAGAAAACCCATAAGAATGAGCTCCACTTTTTCACAGAGTTCTCTGATTTGAGCATTTCCTGTCTGCTTTGCATAGTTTAACAGCTGCCCCACGAGGATGAAACCACTCTAGTTATTTTGAAGACACCTTGGCATTCTCTGAGAAGCAGCTGTGCTACATTGCTGGTCTTCCTGACTCCCTGTTGTGAGCTCTTTCACCCTCCATAAATTAGAAGCAATTTCAGTGCAGTCAAGGTTTAAGTTGTTAAGCATGTGCCAGTCTGTTTTGCCAGAGCAGGCCCCAAAACATGCTGCCTGAGGCAGCACTGAGGCTTCTTTGGAGCTGCTGAAGAGCAAGGTCCAATTCTTCCTGGATCCAGCTGGTTTTGCCCATCTCTGGTTGCTCAGATACTGCCATTTTCTTGTCTGAAACGTGATGTTGTGTAATGCTAGCAAAACCAAAAGCATGTGCAGTCTCACTCCCTCGAACTGTGTCCCACCACCTACAGAAGAGCTATTTCCTTCCAGCCAACAGCCCTCACTTGGCTGAGAGGGGACTGCTCATACCAACAGGCATGGACCCTGACTACAAGAGAACCCAGAATGGGTACAGAGCAAAGTTCCCAGACAGAGACAATACCTTTATATTAAAACTTGGCCAAAAGAGGTGCAAATCCATTTACTGCTCTTCATCAGCATGTGAGCATGACAGGAGAAGAGAACGTAGAAGTCTTGGAAGGGCACTGGGGAGGGATGTGTAATACATTTTGATTCCTGTGGATCAGCAAGGAGAACTGGAAAATGTTCTAAGAAAAGGCACTGGGACCTTCACCTAGTTTTACCTCGCAGCAGCGTTCAGCTTAGATCCTGTCATGTCTTTCAGAAGTACCTGAGGCACTGTGATGCTGGCAGGAGGAGCCAGGGCTGATGGATGGAACACAAGGGAGAAGCAAAAATGCCTGTGACTGTGTGTGGGGTGGATTCAAAGTGCCAATATCTGTTTGCAGCTGGCTGGATAACAAAAGGCAGATCTAATTCCCTCAGTGCCAAATGTGCAGGGTGACTGTTGTCCCTCAGCCAGAAAATAGGAGAGGAGAAATTATCCAAAGGCAACCAACTCTGGTTTTTCCCCCACTTGTGGCTTTCCTCAGTTTTGCCAGTGAATTTTTACCCATTAGTGCATGTCTGTTGATAAAACAATTCTTGTAAACTCAAGTTCATCTTTTCTGGGGGCAGTTTCAGCAGATACACACACTACAGGACCAAATAACTTGTAACAACGATCTTGCATGGCCAAAAAAATAAAAGGGCTCGTCACAAGGTAAAAATGCAGCAGTGCTTACATTTTTCCAGCAAGGAAAGTTCAGGCCTGAGTGTGAATTCCTCCAGGGACTGAAATCAATCAGTGCTTCTGGATTTAGATTGAATCCGTGACTTTGCAGAAACACCACTGTTTTTGAGCTGCTTGGTTTTCCCTCGTGTGGTACTCGTTGAGCTGTAACTCTGCTCAGGCTCATGGCTCAGCTTCACCCTGTGTTTGTGATTCCCTGTGCTGCTCCTGGCTCTGTTGGCCTGGCCCTGCTCAGAAGAGCTGTGGGAGTTGTGCTCCATTTCTCAGCCCATGGTTCTGGGGTCTTTTCTGGTGGTGACTGTTTACTGTTAGTATTTACCAGGAACACAACCAAGGGTTTGAAGATTGTCCATCATTTAGTTTCTCGGGGGCCAGGCTGGCTACCCCTGTCAGTGCCAGGAACAGTGTCCTGTCACTGCAATGTAGCTTTGACCAGTGATGTAGTGTGGGAAGGTATAGGGATGGGTGGATATCCCTTTGCCAAGACCCTGAGTGTATGGAGGGGAGCTACAACCTCATGGTCTGCCTTCCCCATCTCTGACCTCCTGCTTTTATGTATCTGTCAGACAGTGGGTGTTTGGTTTCAACTGATCCCTTTAATTGATCACAGTGCTTCTAAACCAATGGGTTAGATGAGGTATTCAGAGGATTTACATGGCAGTAGACGGGACTCTTCAGTCCAACAGCCAAGGGTGCACAGAAGTCTGTGAGAGAAAAGAGACCAAACATGGTGGTGACGATTTTGAGCTGAGCTGTAATAAAGTGGGGCAGTTACCCACAGGTGAAATCTTTAAGCCAAGATAAGTTGTCTCTTTGAATGACAAGCTCTACAAAGCACAAGCTAGAAGTGCTAAAACGTTGCCTGAATGGCCTTCTCTGCCCTGTGTTCTGCAGAGTGCACAGGGTGGTGGTGATGCTGCTTTCTTACAGGACGTATGTTGAGACAGCTGTAACATAACACTTTGCTGTGGCTCCTTCATTTGCAGGTCCATCACCAGAGCCTACTACAGGAACTCAGTTGGAGGACTCCTCCTCTTTGACATTACAAACCGCAGGTCCTTCCAGAACGTCCACGAGTGGCTGGAGGAGACCAAGGTGCACGTCCAGCCATACCAGATTGTCTTTGTTTTGGTAGGTCACAAGTGTGACCTTGACACGCAGCGGCAAGTCACCAGGCACGAGGCAGAGAAACTGGCGGCAGCTTATGGTATGAAGTACATTGAGACCTCAGCTCGGGATGCCATTAACGTGGAGAAGGCCTTCACTGACCTGACTCGTGATATATACGAGCTGGTTAAAAGGGGGGACATTTCAATCCAGGAGGGATGGGAAGGGGTAAAGAGCGGGTTTGTCCCAAACGTAGTGCACTCCTCAGAAGAAGTGGTGAAATCAGATAGGCGGTGCTTGTGCTGAGCTCCTCTAGTGAGGCGAGTGGTGATGAACTCTACTAACCAAACGTACTTTACTAAGCGAACTCAGTGTGGCAGAGGGGAGAGCAACGCTCCCGTTGTGAACAGCCTCCCACATTGTTTTGGACACCAGAACAGACCCCGGAAAGAAATGTTCTGTTCCAAATAATTCTTCAGAACTGAGGGGCTATAAACCTGAAGGAGAGTGAGTGAGGGTGCATGTAGATGTTGTAAGGAGACAGGAAGCAGAAATGAGGGGCTGCACAAGGCAGGAGGGAGTATACAGAGAGCTGAAAGGGCTGGCACGTGCCAGGGTACTGTACATGTCCTCTTTTAAGTAAATCCGTAACTCCTTGTTGGGTATTGAAGTCACAGGATGGATACTTTAGTACTATGACAAATGGGCAGACAGAAGGAAGGCAAGAGGACATCTTTGTTTGTGTCAGCTGTTTGTTACCACCAGGAAGGTGAAAAGGCAGCACAGATACCAATTCCTCATACAGTCAGTTCCACAGGCAAAGTTTACTGACATGGTATGCACACACCTGAGTTTTCTTTCTTATGTTCTTGCACCTAGTTCGATAGCAAAGAATTGTTCTGTGGGATTTAAAGAGGAAAACAGTAGTTGTGGGATTGGTTATTAAAATTTAAATTAGTCCCCCCCAGTAGTGCTTTTCTTGTTGTGCTGAACCAGGAATCTAAGTGGCAACTCCCGCTTCTGAAGTGATTATTAAATGCACTTTTTACGCATTTACTGCCTAGGTGAGTACCTTGAAAGTACCCAAGTTCAGGGCTTTCCTGTAGAATTAAGTGACCGAGAGCATAAAGAGAGAACTATGTCCTCGGGTGTTGTATCTTGAGGCTGGGGTGTTGCAGCCAGATGGGACCCAGCAATGTTTCTGTCTCACTGACAGCTCTGTGCTGACCTTACCCGCCAGGTCACAGGGAGGAATGGAAAGGAGGGAGGAAGAAAACAAACCCAACAAAATAGAAAACTTGAAAAGCTTAACTCAGGTGCATCAGACATTCTAAAAGGTGAAATTTACTTTTAAAGAAGTTAAATAGCAAGGAAAGCAACAGCTTCCATCTGCACTTTCTACTCTTAAAGTGTCATTTTCTTTTTTGGCCTCTGTGGAGAGAACTGGCACTGGGAAGGTGGAGCACCTAGCAGGAGTGTCTGAGCAGGTGGAAAAGAAAGCCACAAGACATGCTCAAGAGTAAAATTTGTTTTCCTCCATGTTTTAGTTTGGCAAAAGAGGATCCATCTCAGGTTGGCCATTATGGGGTGGCAGGTGTGTTAGGAAAGCTGTATGAAGGCAGGTGTTTTCTGGGAATGCCATTAACCACGTAGAAGCTTTGCTTCTGGCAAGTTTTAGCTCAAGCTTTTGAGGTGCAGCAGGGTGACTGTGCTCCTGTAGCAAACTAGGGAAGTTCAGCCTATTGAGAGCAAACAAAACTAGAGTGACTGTTTTATATGTGTTTGCAAGCTTTCTACACTGAACTGTGATGGCCAGGAGGTGGGATTATGTAAAAACCACAGGAAGCATCTGGTGTTTGATTTTAGGCCTCTGAGTAGAGAAGAATAAAATACTTGTACCAGTTTTTTAATTTACCCCATCTATAGAAGTGTGGGTCTTGATTGCTGTTGAGTTCAGACTATGTTTCCTTTTGAACCTGTTCTCAGAGTTTGCAGCAGCACGTGGGCAGGTTTGTATTGACTAAAAAACATGTGGTTTCTGTATTTAAGCTAAAAAACCCCCAAACCCAACCCAACAAACCAAACCCTGAACACTTTTATTTTCAGTGTTCTATGAACAATTTCACTTCCTGTGCTCTGCAGGGGAGCAGCAGCACTGCACCTTCTGGGAAGGCACAGGGAGCAAATGCAAGGAGAGGGGTTGGCAGTGGCCTGGTGCTTTTCAGTGAGCTTGTCACTGCTCAAATAGGCTGTGAACATATCAAACACCTCGTGCTAAAGCCCACTGAATGCAAGGCACACTCACTTGTGGTTGAGTTGAGTTGCCTGAAGATTAAAACAAAAAGATAAAAAATCCCTGTATGAAATCTGTAGGTGAGGAGAGCTGGAGAAGATGGATGCAGGGAGCGTTCCAGGAGCTTGGATGCAGAGTGGGGGGTTTGCTCAGACCAGGTCACTCAGTTGCATTTTCACAAAGGAACGGACAGACACTCAGTTTCTTCATGGGAAGTCCACCAAGCAGCCACTTGGCTTCTCAGGAGCCAGCTGGTCACGAGGCGTGTTTTGGAGGGTCGAAGTGGCCTCAGGGGCAGAGCTGGAGTGTGACAGGAGGGGCAGTCAGGAGCTGGATCAGGAGCTGGATCAAACAGTATTTTAGCAATAGTAAAATTCTCTAATTCCCTGTGCGAGAACGTGGCCAGAGGGGAAAGATCACTTTTCATGAGACAGCCAGTATTTTATTTAATGGGTTTTGGATGTTCCCCTTTATTGCTCCCAGGGAGAAATTCCAGAAAGCCTAAGCCAGTAAGTGCATTCAGGCCTTCAGAGTAAACCTTCAATTTAAAAACACAAGTGTCACAATTCTAAAGAGGAACAGTACAGAAGAAAATGTACACAGTCTTAACTACTTAGAGGTAATAAACTGTTATATTAAATGATAGAGAAATCATTATCTACATCTTTTTCTAATACCTTGCATTTTCTAGACAGCTTATTAAAACATAGGAAATGTAGATTCATCTGTACAAAATTTGGAATGTTTTTTCTAAGATGAAGAACTTATAGGATATGCTAAGAATTCTTTTCTAACAACTGGTTTTAATGCTTTGACTTAGAGGGACTTTGAGAAATCAGAAGGTGATACCTTTCACAGGATAAAGGTCGGGAGCTCTTATACTCTAGGACAAAAAGAAAAAAAAAAGCTAACTTTCTGTGGTCTCTGCCACATGTTAAAAACAATCTGCATGTTAGACTGAACTTGCTCAGAACCTCCAGAATAAAAGTGTACTCTACACTGTCCTCGCTTTGTTATGCACTGTAACGAAATGTGACAATAACGCTGTATTTAGCTGTCTGTATGTGACTGGAAATATGCTTGTATTTAGCAAAATGGTTACTACGTGATAATGTGAAATTCAAAACTTGTAAAGAAACCTTGGTGGGTTTTTTTTTCTTCTCCCTTCTTTTTCTCTGAGTGAGATGCTCCTCCCTGTCCCTCCATACCCAGGCACTGATTCACAGCTGCTGTACAGAGTTCTCTGCAGGCCCCTGCTTCGCTCTGTGGAACCAGCCCAGCTCTTCTGAAGCAATCCCCAGACAACCCTGGCTCCCTGCAGCCAAACCAGGCTTGGCCCCTCGGGGAGGATGTGCCAGCAGCAGGCAGGACTGGTGGCACTGCTCAGCAGCAAAGGCTTAACAGCACAGGCCAGAGCAGGGCTGGACCAGGCTGGCCACAGGGAACCTTGAGCTCGTCAGTGAGTTTTGGGATTTTTTATTTACTTCATCTCCAAGGCACAACCCCCAAACCTGAGTTTGATGGGCACAGCTCTCTCCCACCCCCTGATGCCAGACACCTTTGAACACGGGAGCAATTTCAGCCCCAAGGCTGCCACCCTGTCCCCCCTCTCCCACTCGCAGCAGCAGGTCCCTGGCAGTGGCACAGCACTCAATCTGCTCACTGCTGCTTTTGCTGTGCAAAAAATGCTTAACTGGTCGTTTTGTTGTGCACAACAAAGGCAAGCAATTGCTGCCTTAGGACCAGCCCGAGGGGGGGAACACGCTTCAGCCTGCTGGGATCTCATTAATCCAAACCGAAAATTGTGAGAAATCAGGACGTGTTTGCAGCTGCCTCCATCACTGCTGATGCTCAAAAACAACAAAGGGGGAAAGTAGCAGCCTGACCAGCCCCACATCCTGCCTGCTGGAGCAGATACCTGTTCGAGAATACATTAGAGCTCCACATTTCTGTGCTGCAGCCAGACACTGAAACAGCATCGCCCTGGGGGAAGGTACAGAGGAGCCCAATGCAGGTACTTACTGGTGGTGCTGCTAAGGGCTTACCTGCTCTCTGCCCTTCCCTGCAGCTCTCTGACAGGAAGAATGCTGGTAAATCACTTGCTTTCAGTCACCAATTCAGATGTGCTGACTCACACTCCCCCTTTCATTCCCGCCAGGATCCAGCAGCCTCACTTTTCATGTCTGCTGCTTCAACGGAATTTTTCACTCCCCCACCCCCCACCCCAAATAAGGGAGGGAAACATTATAAAATAACACACATCAGATTCATGGCTCTCAAAGAAAGATGCACAAAAACAGCTGTTTGCCACAACTGTTTAGTTTTACTATTTTAATATCATGAAATAAAAGTACAAAAAATTTACAGGTATATTGTTTCTTACATGAAGATCAAACAGTTAACATTTGCATTTATTTTGCAGTGAAACCTGTACTCTCAGTCACAGAATGTGAATATTAGCCACTGACATCACCACTGCGCATTTTGTTTTAGAAAGAAACTGCAGAGGTAAAAGGCAACAATCTTGCAAGGCTTCGTAATGACCAAGAAAAAAGCTCCAACTTGAACACCAGGGGTCACATTCCAGTTAGCCATCCTGGTCTAACACAGGTTTCGCCACCTGGGAGACTAAGAGTGTTCAGACATCTGCTGGACATGTGGGCTAAGGGGTCGGAAATGGGGGGCTCTCACAGGGCTGTTTGAGTGTTCTTGTTAACACATCTGCCAAAATAAGCAACGTGTGCACATGTATGGAAAAGAAGGGGGTGAGACCTCCTGCAGGCTGGGCAGGCTTGTGCCGGTCACTCCATGTACCACTGCTCTCTGAGGACAAATCACAGACTGCTGTGTGTAAAGTGCTGAGGGCTCAGTAACAGGCAGTGAGCAAACCCACGGTTACTACAAACAGGTTTATCCAAAGTGGCTATCCAGGAATGCCTGCAGGCTGATGCTGCCCATCAACCGACTGAAACAAAGGCCAAGACTCCACTCTGGTTTCTGTTTCCTGGAGCATTACAGCTCATCTTCCCAGCCCCAGTCAAAGTTAACTCCACCAGCTGTCCAGAGAGATGAAAACCCTGCATTGCCTTCACCCACTACAATGTTAGGCTCCATTTCACACATGCCCCTTGGCTTTAAGACAGGCTTTCAGGTAGAAAA
Organism: Formicarius rufipectus; assembly: GCA_013399695.1. Lineage (NCBI taxonomy): Eukaryota > Metazoa > Chordata > Aves > Passeriformes > Formicariidae > Formicarius > Formicarius rufipectus. Next base: position 331,627 of record VXAU01006054.1, read on the forward strand.
TTATGACAGACTGGTCTGATCAAAATACTATGTCCTTTGCTGGACTGTGTGGTGCCTTTTCAAATAATTCTTTTCATGAAGCATGCATGAAACCGAATTTTGAGTTTACAAATAAATAAAATGGTGATCACCATTAGTTTTTATATATTTTACCATTTACTGAAATGCTGAAAGTAACTCAGTCCCGAATGAAGTTTGGGGGTGTTTAAATAAAAAATATTTTGAAATTGAAACCACATTTAAAATTGGCAAAACTACGCTTTGTTTTTGGAAGGGTCCTGCTTGTTTCTTCTCTTTACGTCCCAGTTATAAACTCTAGCCATATCTGAGAGTGTGGAATTAAGGAAACAGCTCATACAAATCAGAAAAGAGAAAAAAAGAAAAAGAGATTTATTAAAAAAGGAGAAAGCAGGTTTTAGATCTGGCCACTTATTTGTAACAGCCAGTATAGAAACCGTTTAATGGAAGAGCTGACTTGGTGTAAAGCTTCAACAAGCAGGAATACTGGTTACTGCAGCATTTATACCATTACTTAAACAACTTCCAAGAAGATATTGCAGAGAAACATCTTTAGTTTTACTTCCAGCTACTCTGCTGATTTCAGGCAACCTGCCCATAGCAGTTACATTTGCCTATTTCTGGCACCCAAAACTGCAGCACTAAGACAACTTAATGCTTCAGTTGATGGCTACACTCCTTAAAATACTTTTTAAGGAGAAAGTATAAAAAACAATCCCACACCCCACAGGTGGTTCATGACAGTATAAAGAAATGAAAAAAACGTTGAGCCCAGCCTAAGGCAGCCCCAGACTTGCTGCAGCAGGGCTTCTGCTGCTGGGAGGCAGCTGCATTGGCTGTGAAAAGCAATGGCCCAAGGAACAATATTCACATGCTCTGGAGAGGAAGGGTCACTTTACTTTGATATGGCCACCTGGGCATCAATCCACAGCACCAACCCACACTTTCAACTCACTCCAGGGTCAGTCTGGGTTATAACCACCACAGCAGGTGGGAACACAATCACAAGCTTTTTTACTTCGAACACACCAACCCCTCAGCTCGGCCCTGCAAACACAATGTTCCATTTTACTGCTAAAACAGGTACTGCACAGGCACTGCAGAATTTTAAGGGCAGCCAGTCTAGGACAAAAGCACATCAGGAAACTGGTTGTTACGTGGATGTTGACTTTCCTTCCCCACAAAGGAACAAAAAGGATACTGACTTCTGTAGTGGTGAACTGATCTCTGAGAAAATCCAGGTCTTCCTCTAGAAGATCGAGGTTTTTCGTGGCTGTTGACAAATTCTTCTCTAACAGAGCCTGAGCTTCATCAATATCATATTCAAGCATCACATTGGCCTAAAAAAGAAAGATTGATAAAGGCTCTTACTCTTGCATTGTAAGAACTAAGCCATACTGAGGTTATTTTAGGCTGTCTTTTATAACTTATCACATTAACAACAGACTGTCCTGACAGGCCAAGGCAACAAGATTGAGGACAGACAATGCCAGAATCCAAGGCCTCCACCCCTTCAGTAACTCTATGATAAATCCCCCTAGTGACTTTGAGAAGTTCTCTTCCTACGGCTAAGCAAGGAGGGATTTCTCTCTGTGGATCACAGTCAGCCTTTCAGCTACCAGCATCTCATCTTCACCACATCTGAAAAGTGAGGCACCTCGTGTTTCTTAGCAGCACCTTTCAGGTGCCACACAACTCTGGAGGCAGTTCTTGCTGGATTCCAGATTAGCCTCAGGCTCTCAGTGTGGAACGCTGACCAACAGCTTGCTGGCACTGCAACAACAGCTACTACAGGTACTCAGAGATACAGCAGGTACAGGAGCCCTGTCTGGTACTGTCATGGGGGTTTTTAGTTCACAAATGGTTATCTCAGAAACTACCACAGGAAGATAAAAAGGAGCAGAGTCAGGTGAAGATGCACCACTGAAGCTTTGTTCCATTCCAGACCTGAGCAGAGCCACGTGCTGTGACTCACAGGATTCCAAGGAAGACTATGCAGAGCTGCCAGTTGGATAAGCTTTGCCTCTTTAAAGTGAGTGGAAGGCAGAGCTGACCCAGTGACAGTGACAGGCACAGCCCAACACACAGACTGTGACTAACCAGGAGGAGAAAGGCAGAAGGCCAAGAACACCTAAATAAAATAACTCCTTGTGGCATTTCATTATAGCTTTCCAACATTAACTGTCACTAGGATGAACTTGGGATGTTCTGGTTCAAAATGAACCTGGGATGCTCCCTGAAAGTCAGTCTTTCTGAATTCTGAAGACAGTCTCCTGAAAGCAACAGGTATCAGAAAAGTGTTTTCTTTTTACGGTAATACTGTGAGAAGTTGGAAGCAACTGTCCAATTAGTCTGGATGCTTCATGTGTCAACAATGTTTCTATCCCAATCAAGAGGTTTTGTTTGGCAGATTTAGGAAAATCTGTGATTTAAAAATCTCAAAATAAGCATCAGCAGGTTATCTCCACATAGGAAGCCTCTAAATACAAAACACTCCAACCTGACACTGCTGAAATACATAGAAATCTGGGGTGGGAACTCTGATGCCACCAAGCTTTAGCACATACTCCACTCTAAATGCTGGCAGATACCTGTGAGTAACAGAAATCCCATCTTTCCCTAAAAACTAAAATATGACAGAAGTAAGGAAAACACAAATAAAGTTTTTGGAAAGAACGATCCAGCAACATGACAATTCTCTGAAGTCTTACTGTTCAGGCACCAAATAAAATAGAACATGAAACCTTCACTAGCACATTGTTGTCTTATTAGATGTGCTCTGCTCTGCCATGCAGAACATGAACAGAACCCATGAACAGAATCATACCCACAGCCACTAAACTAGGGGAGAAAGGAACCAAAACTCTCTTTTACAAGCCATTTATGTTATTTAAAGTTTCAGAGAAAGTTCCATTTTACTTACCCCCAACCACAAACAAACTTTATCTGTAGGAGGAACTGAAGCTTTGCAGTAGAGATTATCTGCCAATAAAAATCTGGTTTCCATTGGATGTGTGGAATCCTTAAGACAAATGACAAAACTTACAATTCCTATTTTCACTGGAAACTTATGTCAAAGACATAAAACTTACAATAAAGAGCACACTTTTCTGCTTTTTTCCATTGATATAGTATTAACTTGGATGGAACTCTGTGTAATTTTACTTCAACCTTCAAGTTAGAGCTCCAGGAATAATGCATTTAAAAAAGGAATATTTCAAACAATATAGAAATCTCTATAAAAAATGGAGATGAAGTCAAAGCTTAGCTGCAATCTATATACATTATTAAAAGCGAAGTCTGCATTACAAATATTAACTTTTTTGAACTAACTTTCAAAAAATACTACATACCTTTAAAAACAATTCTGTTATTTATAAAGGCATATTAAGTGTGCTCTCCAAAACATTTCTTGCAATGTGTTCTGTTAGGGTGGAAAGGTAGTTAGCTTTTCTCATACTCATTAGATATTCAAAATAGTTTACCTTTTTCTTCTGCATGTGTTTTAAAATTTCTAATGTCTGTTTAATTTCAGGAATCTGACTTTTTAGCCTGTGAATTAACAACAGTCATAATTTATTATTTTACAGAGACACAGAGTTTCCTAAACAAGTGATCACTTTTATTACACAATCCAACCTCCATTTTAAAACTTGAAAGTCTTAACAACTTTCCAGGTTTACAAATGCAACTTTGAAACACACAGCATGTAAAGGCAGCTCAGCTCCAGCTTCACCTGCCTCTCACCACACTGAGGCTCACTGGCTTCAGCAGCACAGCAATCCATTCACCTTTCACACTGAACAACACCCAGGAACAGACACCTTTTCACTAACATGGTACCTTTTTGCATATCTGTAATTTCCCCAGGGGAGAGGGAAACCTCAGTAGAAATACAGAGAGAAACCACTGCAGGTAACACAAAACAAGTGTGTTTCCTCTGAGGCTCACAGACTATTCTGACAGAGCTGAGAGCTCCAGGACTGAGCACTGCTCAAAGCAAACCTCTCCAGAGCTGAGGGCATCCCCTCCCGACTGCCCTGCAGAGGCACCAGATCCCCACGGTCTTCCCTGCAGCCCATGGGCTCCGACAGCAGGGATTCCCAAGGCAGGGCTCCAGGGGAAGAAATCCCAGAGGGTATCTGTCCAGAAAGGAGCTCAATCTAAATAAAATATTACTCAAAGCTTTGAGTTTACCCTTCAAATGAAAATCTGTTTCTCATCTAGCTTCAGATCAAGACTGAATTACTGAAGAGAGAGGGGATTACTAAACCAATAGTTTAGGCTTGACAGAGTAAATGCTGGACAAAAATATATTCTTATTTACAGGAGGGTGAGAAAACCAAGAGACTCAACAGTTCTTTTTAGCCTCAAGGGCTAAGGACCAATTCAGCAACAGTGTTAGTTCTTTCAGGAAGAGGAAAGAAAAAAGCTGGGCTTTTGCAAAACTACTGTAAATATTAGTTCTCCTGTCATGAACTTTTTATTTCTTGGGATAGTAAAAAAAGGACTTATTTTTTAAAAGAATAGGAATGTGCTAAACATTTCCCAATTCTGCCAAAATTATGACTTACCTCCTTTTCTTTTGGGCAAGATTAAGTTCCAAAAATTTATACTTCTGATACTGCTCGTCCAACTTCTTAAGAACTATATCTGCTGTCTCATTTCCAGGCTGCTTCATAAAAGAATCTACATCTTCCTTTAAGGGGAGAAAGAAACCCTCAGTGTTAGAAGAGTTTTACAGAAATCCTAGACACAGACATCCTATCATCTTACTGCAGCTACATCTACAGGGGGTTTTATACACACAGCTTATTTTCTGGGCTGGAGTACAAAATGATTTTGTTTCCTTTCTTAGTCACCTTTTCATTTCCACCACCCCCCCTCCCCTTCCTCCTTATTTTTTGGTAGGGAAGTAAGGAGTAGGTGCAAGGATAATTTCATAACTACACTTGGTGGTACCTGGTTAGTGACGCTTTCAGCCCTGGCCAATGTCAAATGACACCTACCAGGGATGGATATCCTGGGAGCATGGCTAAACCTGGGTTTCCTACCTGTAAAGCAGGATAATGTGCTCTGTGGCTAATCAGATTATGAGCTATTTAGGATAAAACTGATGAAGGAAAAGTCATAGCCTGCTCAAGCATGTTGTGGCAGAGGGACACAAAGGGGGGAAAACTCGGGTATCTGCTCGTTGGTGCTGTGACAGTGAACAGCCTGGCTTCAAAAGCTCCTCGTGCAGTCAGCAGGAAGCCATAGAGACCTCTGGAGAACAACTCCAGCCACTCCTACCATCAACTGGAAAAGCTGCCAGAGAAGACAGACCTGAGCCAGTAAGGATGCTGACCTTGGCATACAGCTCCTTCAGGCTCCCAGGAAGTAGTTCATTGGGACAACACTCCCAGCCTCTGAAAGGTACATCAGGCCAGAGATCAGCCACATGTTTCTGGCCTTGCCAATGTTCACCCACATATAATTCAAGATGACCCCACTCATCCACTGCAGTAATTCTGCCCTTATTTATCTACAGCTCAGTAAAAAGCCCACAGAAGCCCAACCACAGTCCTCTGCAGCTTCTCCTTTTGAATTCAGTGTCTCCATTCCAGAAGTTTCACATCAGAAAGATTATAATACCTTACTAAAGTAATATCAGACATGGGGCTGCTTCCTCTTCTGGCTGAAGAAACTCACTGTGAAATTACTCAGCCTGGTAAGAAGTCCCCACCTTCTTTATGATTAAGGAAATCTGCAGCAGAAACACAAACTCCACCTCAGACTGCAGTAGGCAGCATGGTCTAGGTGGCAGATCCAAACTCAAGAGACCACACCTAAGACTGCCCGAGAAATGCCTGGAGCTACCCCACCGACAATGGGCTGGGAAGCATTCCTGCCTCCTGATAAAGCTTGGAGAAGTTCCACCAAAGAAAACAAGGTCTGGGCAAGTGCTGTAGAAGTGAGGCCAGAGGATGCTGTGAAAGGAAACTCCCTCTTGTGAAAGCAACTCTGCTGGTGTGAATCACCAGAGGCAAGAAGCAAAGGCAGGTGGTGCCTGCCTGGCACCCCACTCTGCCCCAGCTCTGTCTGTCTGCTCACACAGGCAGGACAAAACCCATGTCCTCATCCCTATGAAACAAAAGATACTGGGAAGTGAATCCAGGCCCACTGCAGATTGGTGATCTCCTCCCATTACAGAACGCCCCATCCAAGTTGAGCTCAGATTTATTCCCAGGTTTTTCAGCTGGGGCTTCCAAGGCCACTGGTCAGGCTGTTGATCCACCCCACCTGCAAGGCTGAGGCAGTTACTCCTTGGAGCTGGAACAGAACAGCTCTGAGCCACAGCTGGCTGTCAATACCATCAGGATCCCTGCTTTGTGGTGTATCCTGCTGCACCTCAACTGCAGAATCACCTTACAGGCTCTGCAGGGACCTGCCAAAACTCATCTCCATCTTTTTAGGAAGAAATTTCACTGGCCAAACACCACTGTTTCACACTGCATAGAAAACACAGTCTTTGCAAACTTCAAGCCAAGCCAGAGGGACACTGTAAAAGCCCTGAAGTGCAGCAGAATGGCACATTCCCACACATCCCTACAGTTCTCTTTGGAGCAATGACCCAAATAAAGCTCTGCAGGCACTCTGCAGAGCTGTCACCACCTGTGGGCATGTGCAGAGAACACCACAAGGGACAAGTGTCTGCACATTTGCATCCTCACACCTGCTGAAGAAGGTACAACAAAGAAGGCATTTCATTTGGAAACATCTGGGCAACAGCTCAAAGGCACCAGAGTTGAAAGTTCCATTTGGAGTCCAGTAAAGCACCGAGTCAGTGCTTAACATCACCTGTAACCTGGAGAGGCACAAGAATTCACAGATCAAGGCCTCAGACAGGGCATCAGCCACAAACTGTCTGAAGAGCCTCTACTGAACCAAGTCACTCACAGAAAGCATATCTGAAGGCAAGACTCTCAACAAGGCTGCCCATGCAGCATGTGGGGGGGGAAATGTCAAGCAAGTTACCCGCACGTTTTTATCATCCTGACAGGATACAATGTTTTTGAAACAGAAACCTATCTTCTGAAGGAAAAGAAAAGGAAACAACATGGAACAAACAGGAGGGCTGCAAGGACAGCCACCAGCACAGAATAAGGGATGGGACAGATGCCCTCAAAGCATTTGGTTATCTCCTGTTTTCTGCCAGAGTGGCACTTCCACTGCAGAGCCAGCACAGAGCATGAGTCCTCCCCTGTCATGACCTGCTGAAGACATAGCCCTTCTCTTCCACTTATGTCTGTGCTGGTCCCACGAGGGGAGTAAGGCAGTTTGCTGCAAGCAGCAATGGTTTTACAGCCCAGAAGGATTCACCAAACCCCCCAAAATGCTGAAAAACCTTAAAGGAAAAAGATGCCTTGAACTCAAGTGTCCTGTACCTGTCTGGTCAGGCCCCATGCCCAGGCAAGACTATAGGCAGTATAAGCACTATATCTGGAAATACCAGACTGCAAGTCAAACCCACTTATTATTATAAAAGCAGTCAAACTTGATCAGACCAAATAGCTCTGGTAAAGATTCAGGACAGGTCTGAGAAATGTCGATTTCTGAAGTCTGAGAACATTTCATAACAAAGCCACACAATAAACAATCCTCAACACTATCCAGAACACCAGGGCAGCCAGGGACAGCCACTCTGATCAATACTTATTGATCAGCTGAGATAAAGCAGCGATCAAGGTGGTGCATCAAGAGCCTGCTAATAGCAGAACGGGAACAAGAGAGAAATGGGAGATTATGTCACTGCATAAGCCAACGATTCCTTCTTTTCGACCATCAAGAGAATCATCAAATGCTTGGTGCACCAGTTTTTGAAGTTGGATAAACAAGTTCTGCCTGTTTCCCAAAAGATACAGGTTTGTTGGTATTCAGGAAGGACACACGGAGCGTTTGGATGGATGGATGGATGGATGGATGGATGGATGGATGGATGGATGGATGGATGGATGGATGGATGGATGTGCTCCCCAGTCAGTAGCATGGGGGGATGTCCGGAGCGCGGCACTACTGAGGTGTCCCGGGGCTGTCCCGGCGTGCCCGGTGCGGAGGACCCGGGGCTGAGTCAGGGGGACCCCAAGCACTGCAAACACCCCATGTTTAACGTGGGGGGCTGAGCTTCCCGTAAAAGACGTTCACACTTAATAACGCCAGCTCGGGATCAACATAAGAAAACACGCGGCACTGAGGCCGTGAGGGGGCACCGCCCGCCCGCGGCCCCGCCGAGGTGCCGCCTCACGGGGCCGGGTCCGCGGCCTGCCGGCGGAGCTCGACCCATGTACCCCTTGCTCCCCGTGTTCCCCATGTGCCCCGTGTGTCCCGGCCGGCCCGTGTGCCCCGTGCTCCCCGTGTGTCCCGGCACCGCTCACCACGAAGGCCGCCTCGGGGATACCGAGCGGGCCGCGCCGCTCGCCCGCCGCCGCCATCTTGAGGGAACCTGCGCACACGCTGCGCGCACCCCGCGTGACCGCGGCGGCGCCGCCCATTGGCTGCCGGGCTCAGGGGGGGTGCGCGAGGCGGGGCCGGGGCCTGAGGGGCGCGGCCATGGCGGAGTGTGGAACGAGCCTGAAGGTCTCGTCCGAACCGTCTCTGCAGCCTCAAGGAACCTAAAAGGTCACTCTTTAAAAGGACCGGTGTTTCAGGGTTCTGTCTGCGGCAGCCACGCCTCGCCGAGCTGCCTGTTCAGGCCCTCTGCTGGAATGGCGATGGTTGGGGAATGAATCCCGTTCCAGGTAGACTCCAAAGCTCCAAACACCTTCCCGAACCCCACGAATGTGCCCACCCAGCCCCACAAGGTGCAGGAGCAGCCACAAGCCATGAACACGCTACAATGCACCATCTTCATTCTGTTGATTTTTGATATTAAAACTTCACATGATGACAGGCAGAGCTAAGAAAACAACCTTTACACACACCCTGCTATTGTGACTTCAGGGTAGGAAAATGACGAGAAAGCCAAATATTTAACTCTGCTGGTTAAAGCCCATTTCTCATGCGAGTGCCTGAAGTCACCCCTTTGTGATACACTCAGCTTGTGCCTTCTCCCCCTCCACTGCCCCTCAGTCCAGGGCCAACTTCCCAGCACAGGAAAAGACAGTCTGTGCCTCCCAAAGGCAACTGCATGAAAGAAAAACTCAGCTGATCAAGCCACATTGATAACAAGGAATAATTCCACACTACATGCACCACAGACTCACAATGGGACCCTCACATTCATCTTGTTCCACCCCCTGCCCTGGGCAGGGGGGACACCTTCCACTATCCCAGGGGGCTCCAAGCCCTGTCCAGCCTGGCCTTGGACATTCCCAGGGACGGGGCAAGCACATCTCTGGGCAACCTGTGCCAGGGCCTGACCACCCTCACAGGGCAGAATTTCTTGTATCTGAGCTAACTCTGCCCCCTGTCAGTTTAAAGCCATTCTGCTGTGTCCCAGCTCTCCAGACCCTTGGCCCAAAGTCCCTCTCCAGCTCTACCTGGAGCCTTCTCCAATGTAAATGCAGAGCAGTAACAGGCCCATTAAACACCCTAATTTGGCTGTCGTCAGCATTATAGAAAGCCTTAAGCCCTAGAATACAAGGAAAAAATAATAACACACACACATATTGCATGTGCCAAAGTTTATTTTTTTCCAAAACTTGTTTTCATCAAATAATTGGATATGAGCAGTTTTTAAAAAACAAACAATTTGCATATTAACAAATTGTCAAGTTCCACAATTAAAATATCAACACAACCAGTCTTGTGCTTAGGCTTCTTTTTAAAAAAATTATTAATTAACAGAACATAAGCCCTCAAAATTTTTTTCCAGTTTGTGGCTAGTATATTTCCACACATTCTGTATTCTTATAAAATGAAGGAACTCACATAAAGGAACAGCTGTACAAGAAAACATCTGAAAAAAAGCAACCTAAATTATCATAACTCCTTTTAAATAAATATCCAATAAAAGGCACAAACCTGTTATGGGGGGAAACATAACATACAAAACAAGACCTATCAAATAAATAAAGTGTGGGTTGGGGTGAGGGAAATCTGTTCCAGCACCTATTTAGTCATTGCTCCAAGATGAAATTCCAGCCAAACATTTGGTAAAGGATTAAAAACTGAATCACAAGGATACACATTTGAGATATACTGAAAGATCTGACGTTACAATTCCTGTTGTAACTGTACCAGTTACTACAATCTCTTTAAATAAATGAGCATGAGACTCTGCATAAGGTAGTGATGCAGTGATGTACAGATCAATGACAAGTCAGATACATCTTCAGAGTCATAGCAACAGGTTTCTCTATTCCTAGCTATCAGTAATGTATAAATGATAACATGTACAGTTTCCATTACTCAAAAATATAATCTTTTAAATGGAAATAAATGACTGATACACAGTGCCTTTAGATGTTGTCCTTACAATACAAACTACCCAAAACAACGTTTTCCTTTTTATGTACAAATTAAGCACTGATCCACAGTGCATACTATTCTAATTGTAAACCCCCCCCCCCCCCTCCCCCCCCACAAACA
>VXAU01006054.1:342242-366537 GCA_013399695.1 Formicarius rufipectus
CCCCCTCCCTGCCACACATCAAAAAACCCAGCTGGGAATACACCCTGTATTCAATCTTGCAGTCAGAAGTTTTGTTGTTGTTACTTTTGTGTGTGTGGTTTTTGCTGTTGGTTTGTTGTTGTTCCTTTAAACAAAAGTCCATGTATTATTTTCACCTACAAATATTCCACCACTATGTGCACAGAACTGAGATTCCTCTAGTACACATGTCCAAATTTAAAAAAAAAAAATAAATCAAAAATTAAAAAAAAAAAAAAATCAGTAACTTCTTGGGGACAAAGTCAAACTACGTCTAGAGAACATTAGAAAACCCCAGTCATTTAAGAGGAGATACATGTTCAAGTCCAACAGGCCTCACACAGTCCACCTTTCTCAACTGCCCCAGAAGTTATCCTATGGTGCATCCCATGATAGAGAGCCTGCCTGTAGCAGCACCAAGTCCTGACAGTGAGGCTCGAATGACCCACTACAACACAATGATGCAAACCCCAAGTCTTCCTCCTTGTTCAGATATGGAAAAACATCTTAGTTATCTGCTTTCTGAAGCATTCACAACATGATTCTAAACAAATGAGCTGGAAGGAGAGTCACAGTTCTATACATCTCTCTTCACTCTTTTATTCATCACAACTTCTATTCCCAGCTCCTTGGGCTGTTACAGTCGCCCCTCAAGAACAACCTTGGCCTTCAAAGTGCTGGGGTTTTTTTCTGAGCCATACAAGCCTTGACAGCATTCCAAGTCCTTGGTTTTCACTTCTCATGTATGAGCTATGTCATTGAAACACATACTCTGCCATTTTACGCGTTCCAAGGACAAGGAAGAGGTTGGCAAAACCCAGTCCTGTGCACTTGTGTGCAGAGACGCAATCTTTGCTTCACAAGGGCTAAACTGAAAGCTGTTTCAAAGTATCAACCATTGTGAAGGAGACTAAAAAGAAGGTTGGTTATAAAGTTTTTAGAATGTACTTTGTGGCTGTTTCTCCTTTTTTAATACTAAGTAAATTGGTATCAGACAGCTTTGCTACAAGAAAGCAGACCAAAGAACCATTAAAAAAAATCCAGAGCAAATGAGAAGTAGTGCAAACTATCACCTAGTACTAAATGCATTTCTGAGCAAAGTACATTCCAGATATTCAGAATGCTCTGCAATAAGATTATAACAAATATATACTGCTTGCCAGGCATTTATTTGCATATTTTATTAAAATAATGCATTATTACTTATACAAGTCAATATGAGGAGACCTAACAGGTTACAGTGCATGGAACTGCCTGCTTGTAGCACTCTCGCCTCTGTCATTAATGCCCAGACATTTATAACTACATGTACTGGTCTAATTTGAACATAAGACTTTTCATTGCTGAATAAATCAATGTAATTGATTATTTATTAAATAAACAGTCCCCTCAACACAATAACATTCTAAATGGCATCTATTTCCTTGTCATGTGGAGGGCAACTATAGGCACTGAAGAACTCATTGGCTTAAAATTGTATAATTGTTTAACCCAATAAAGGTGGTTTAAAGCTTGAAGCCCTTTGAAATTCAAACTTGAACACTAAATACTGGTCCAAATTCTTTCAAAACTGAGGAAGTCTGAGTGTTAAATTTCTGCAAGATTACATTTCCAATTCCCAGGAAAACAGCAGTTACAGATTCCAAGGGTTGGGGAGTAGAGCTTTATTTTGCTTCTTTTGTGTTGTTTCATTTGGCAAAACTATTTCCATAAGGTTAAGAACTATAACTTTTGCACTCTTTGGACAGAGTTAAGCATTTGGAAAAAGAGAAGGCATATTCCAAGTCTGAGGAATGTGCTGTAATTTAGAAGTTCTCTACCAGAGTTTGACAAGATTCTCAGGCCTATCTGCATTTATGGTGAGACTCAGAAATAGTTCTGCAATTACAGACTTCCCAAAAGACATACTGCTCTGGAGGTCTATTATTGTGACAATAGAAAGCTATTCAGTTTTTGAAAACTCAGCTTTAATATTAATGTTTAGGAGAAGAAATTTTACAAGAGAGCTTTTCATTGTGTTCTGCCATAAAACTTCTGGAGGAAAGGTTGTTTCCAGTTCCATCTGCTTATTACAACTATTGGGTTTTTTTAATGCTATCGCTTTGTATCAGACAGTGAAAAATACAAGATAAGGCATTTTCATAGCCAATTTTTGTTCTGGAGGAAGATTCTTAAATACAAAAGATGTGCCAGAAGTCTGTACACATGACCCATTGTGAACAGCAATGCTTCATAAATTAGTGGATTTAAAAGATTTTCCTCTCAAAAAGAGTCTGGATTTCTTAATGTAGCATCTTTACCTTGAAATTACTACAGAAGAAAAAAATTACTGCAGCATTAAAGAAACGATTATCTAAAAGTTTGCACATATTTACACATTTAAAAATAATTACTTTTATATGGTTTACAACTAGGTTCTTATTTCAAAAAAGCAACACAAGCTATTCTCTACAGCTGGATAATTGCAATATAGTTGCCAGTTCACAAGTGTCAGCCAAATTGCAAAGTTTGAGCCTTTTCACCTAATGGACTTCAAAAAGAAGAATTGGATCTCCTGCCTCAATTGCAACAAGATTTTCAGATTGCTCCTGTGTGCTGCAGCTGGAGACACCTATAGCCACTGGCTCCCAAAGCTCCTCCTCCGTGGAGGACCAGATGCCACCTGCAGAGAAGGTACCTGATAGAGGTGACAACCTGTTGGAGGCTGTAACACACTCGTTTCCCCTCCTCCATGAGACTTGCAGCTTCTATCAGAGCCTGGCTCTTTTAACTACCCCTGTAACACTGATATACCAATGGAGCAATTTATTATTTTAATATATATATAATAAGTACGTGTCTTGTCGATTCACAGCATTTCAAACTCACATTATAAAGTCTGCAAATTACTATAAGCTAATGTGAAAAAGCTGTCTGATTTCACACAATATTTGCCTTACGATAATGCAAGCATTGCTCTTTCAGAGTATTTATTAGAGCACATAATTTTATTGCTCAACTTGATTTGTGTTGTGTCTTGGTTACAACAGCCACAGAATTTATGGAGACGATAAATAGCTTTGATGTCCTCAGTCAATTCCTAAGGTCATCCACTGATGATTAAGGTTGTAGAGCAATCAGGTAACCTCCTCAGCTTTGAAGACGATAATCCAGCTTGCATCTTCTGAGTCAACCTCAAAAATAGTTTTCTGCTGAGCAGTTAAAAAAAATAATCAGGGAAGAAACATGACTTTACACTGCAGTGACTGTTATAAACAAGAATCTCTAAAGCATTGCAATTCAAAATAATATTGTATTATACAGGGAATAAACAGTTGCCCTGTTCAGGAATACATCATGGAAAGATTGAAATTCAGTCTTTTCATGTTTTTACCAGTATTTGGTTGTTCTCATATCTTGTTGCTTTGGTGGCTCTACATAAACTGTATCTGTGAAGCAGAGATTACATATTAATGCCACTTAAATAAGACAGGGTTTCTCAGTGTTTCAGAATGATCAATCTATTTGACTGCCTTGTTACTTACAAGTTAAGTCTATGGGCTTTAGCACTTTAAAACACCCTCAAAAAACATCTTGCGTCCCTGACTTTTCCACTCCCCCATCATCTGATCCTTCAGGAAGCTTTCAACACTGCTCTAGTCAGTATATACTGACTAAACCAAGTATCCACCTAACATCATGGGAAGTCTAAAAGCTACATATCTTCACCACTCCCATCTTTTTCATTCTGACACAGTGAGAGATAATCCACTAGATCACTGACTTTGACTTTCTTCCTTGCTTCAGACTGGATGCTCTTATCATCTGAACTTGCCTCCTGACCAGCAAAAGCTGCTGCCCTTGACTGAGGGACCCTTCACTTTCACATGCAGAAATACACCAGTAGCTCTTCATGAAGCATTTAGTTACTTTTACCAAGACTAAAGTTTCAGTGTCATGACCAGATTAAAGAACACTGTTCACCTGAGTTTCAGAAACAGGTGCAAAAGGATTTGTTGGCCTTAGACCAGGCTGGGTATACATCATTGACTGGGGTGCCATCAAAGGAGCAGCTCCAACCTGAGGAGGTACCTGTTAGAAAAACAAAAATCCCACAAGACAGGTATATAAAATGCAAACTAATTCCACAAGATGTCTTTTTGCATTTTAATTATAGTAGAAAATCAGCATATAGACACACAGAGTAGAGTCAAAGCTTTCAAAAACCCGAGTATACAAAATTTACAGCAATCCCTTCCAATGCAGAGTGTGAAAAAGCTGTCAGATTTCAACCAGTATTGTGAATATATTTAAGCTGCAGAATGGTTTGAACATAAAAATGCATGCCATGAAATACAAAACAATTACATTTCTTACCATTCCATATACAGGCACTTGAGGTGTGGTCAATGGGTATGTGATAGGAGCAGGTACCTTCAATCAAGAAAATTTTGATATGTTTTAGAGAAACTCATGCATACTAGCAATGTACATACAATTTTGAAAAAGATACTTTTCAGTACTTAAAATAACCAACATATTTACAAGAAATTGACTTACATATCCAGGATAGTGTACTCCATTCTGGCACAGCAAAAGGATAAGACAGAAAATTAATAGGTATTCACACTGAAAATTCTAGCCAAGGGATGGATTCAAGTCCAGTACCACAACAGTTTGTAACTATGCTCAACTCATTTACTAAAATAATTGAAGTGGGAGGGAAAAAAGTGCAAAGACAGTAACATCAGTAAGTATGCTTAGAAAGTTATCACTAGTATGACTTAGAGAAAAATTAGAAATGTTACTACATCTGGCCAGTTCTGAGAATACAGCTTGCACAAGCATGTGTGGGAGAAGCTTTTAGAGGGCACAGCATGCAATATTCGTTCTTCCTGCTATTACGTGTGAGAAGAGCATAGTAAAAAACAAGGAAGGCAGTGACCACTTGGCTTAAAAAGCAAACAGCAAGAGATGTTTAGTCATGTAAATGTTGCTCCATATCTGCTGTCTGCCACATATCACAATATGGAAAAAGAAAGACAAAGAGCATCTTAAGACAGAAACACTTTGTAGCTGGTTACATTCACAGGCACAGTGATGTGTACGCTTCTTATTGCCCTTAACAGTGCTAATTATACTGGAAATTGGGTGCTAAATAAAATACTTAGCTATGAAATATCATGCAAGTGCTACATAAACTGGAGGGTTAGTACCCTGAATGCCACAGGCCAAGCCAGGACAGCAAGAGCTTTTCAGGGGCACAGATTTTAAAGATGCTCATAGCCAAGCTAAATCTGTGCATCATTAACTGTTGGACATCCAAGCAAATGTGTGAGCAGACACCTGCCACAAAACACTCAACTGCTTAGACCAGAAAATAATAAACATGAATACATGAAATAAAAACACAAACCCTAAATGCACAGTGATCAGTGGTGCAACAGCACTCTAACAACATGTTCTAAAGCACCAAGGGGGATAAAGAGATGGCATGATCTCAAAAAATCTCACATGAAAGTGCCGTACAACTGAGACACCCTCTCACAGGAATTTTTTACCCTTATTTTTGAGTCCAATATTGGATTTAATATTTTTAGTATTAGCAACTTTGCTAATTCTGCATGAGCATACTCATGTAAGATAAGGAAAAGAGGTATTAGAGGCAAAGCTATTCTTATTGCAGAATGCAGTCAACAGTCCAAAATTAATAGTAAATGTGGTAACTACCCTAGTTGTACATATAACTGAGATGAACATTCTACTTCCTTCTATGGCAGCTATGTGTCAGAAGTGGTTCACATTTGTCTGAATGTAAGATACTTGAAAAATCTCTTTTAAAAGCAAAGTGAGTTGCCTACAAATATCCCTCCAAGAAATGAAAATTCTTCACTTAACTATAAAAAGATCCACTTAGTATTTTGTACTGCATTAGAAATACAAAGCTGCTGTTGAGAATTATCAAAGCCTAAAGTGCTGTTTGACCTGATGATTAAGGTGCCTTACAGGGGTTGCAGCAGTGTTTCATGTACTAAAACTGAAAAGGGAGCAAAAACTGGAAGGAGCAGCAGTTTTGCCCTTAAAACACATTCTTAGGATTCTTAAAGGGGGGGTGTGTGTGTGTGTGTGTATGTGTGCCTGGGAGCAGCAGCATCTCAAACACGCACATCAGGAATTTTCTGGATTGGGATCGCTTGTTTCAGTCCAAAAGAACTTATGAACCGAGATAGGTAATCAGCCTTTCTCTTCAGACATAAGTCTTCAATGGAGAAGGTTTTCAGTGAGGGGAAATAAAGCATACTGCCTTGTTCAGTAAGATTCTGTGATCCTACAAGCATTCCTCCCCTGCTTCCAGTCTTGTCCCAAATTCCTTGGGCTGTTCTTTCTAAGTTAATTCAAGCAGAGAAGTGGCATTTGCTAGAATGAAGTGTGATTTCACAGTACAGAAATTACCATGTGTGGAATAGTGGGTAGGGGAGTTGGGTTCCACGTGGTTGATGTGCTGGTTTTCGCTTGCCAGTTTGTTCCACCAGTAAGTTTTTTCTCTGCAGGCTGGGACCACTGCATATCTGATCTGGAATGAAACCATAGTATTAGTTTTCAGAGGGTCAACAGCAAGAGTAACAACAACATAACAGGAAACCAAAGATGCTGAATACATGTACACGGCTGAACTTCGTGGGTGGAAGAAACATTCAGGATTTCAGTAACTATGTTATTTCTGCTCCAGCAAATATGAAGCCTGGGGGTTCTGTTTGTGTTAAAAGTACATTATCACTACTGCACTGTAGAGAATAATGGTTAACTTGAGTTTGACATAACTCCAAGGTCTTTTATGATGCTTCATAAAAATACTTCAATAAAGATACAGCAATTGCAAAACTACAGTGAACTACTTCAAAGTGAAGGTTGACTGTGTTATGGTGATGGATCACATAAACACACAGTTTCAATGCAGTTCTTGATTATTTCAGATTATTTCAACAGCTGTGACTCTTGCCATGTTAGTGCTGCTAAACTGTGCCAGAGACTATGAAACAGTCAGGTGAGAACATTCTAACTACATATATGCACTTACTTTTTGGATGGAGTTCCTCCAAAGCCAAGATCTGTGGGGGAAAAGAAACAGACAAAACCCTTAAGCATTTTTAATTTTGCAGGGGGAAAAGCTTGTTTGGCTTTCAGTAACAACCAGCAAAGTTAATTTTAAAATATTCACACTTACTTCCTACTAGATTAGCAAGGGAAGAATCGAGGTCATTTGCCAAAATTTTCCCACTTTGCTGGCTGGCTACAGTGGCTCTCTGACTTTGTGGTGGTACTGTGGGTTGCAATACATCATCTAGAAAGTTAAAAGCTAAACAAAGAACATAAAAGCAACTGTTAACAGAATGGTTACATTTCATTTAATAAGAGACATGCATAACCCAGAGAGATATTTTCTTTATAGAATGCTAAGTAATTTGAGTGTGGTTCAACATGCTGGAAGTGTCTAAGACTTGGATAGAAGCCGACTAACATCTTAAGTTTTTTATAAAATACTATATTGTAGCTACTAATCTAGTAGAATATTGAACTGTACTTCAACAGACATTAGTGGTATTTTCAAATTAAGATGAATCTCCTCTAAAACTGAAAAAGACATGGGGTTGTTAAAGTTAGTTTCACTATAGTGGTATTTTCATGACACTGCCAGTACCCTGAAGGTACACAAGCCTTCTCTGCTATATAGAACACAAAGGTTATAACTCAGATATTCTTCAAGCAACACACACATACAACTAGTTTTGCACTTCTGCAAGTACAGTGCCTCTCAGTGGAGTCAGAGGGAACTCACTACCATGTAACAGAAGAAAACACTGAAGTCATAAGCACTGAAAACAAATGAACACGAGCTTACCTGTTAAAAGATATCCAGTGGGCCACATCCAAAGTTCACTCCCCCAGAAAGAGAGGAAACCATTATTACACAATATGTGAAATTAGGCAGAGCTAATTTTAAAGTAAATAGCTACAACTGAGCTGATTGCCTCTTATCAGGCTCATAATCAACTTGCAAATACATTAAGTTATTAAATTTTGAACTGCAATAGCAATTATGCAAAACTGTTAAGAAACTGTTGCCTGTAGGGTATAAATTAGTCATAAATCAGTTTTTACCACTTGCAGTCCTGTACTCTGGTGCTGCAGATTTTCCTCCAAAAACAGCATCAAAGTCCACGTTAATTGTTGAAGAGGTGGTACTTGGAGGAGCTGAATGAAGAGGAAAACCTGAAAAAAAAAAAAGAGTTGAGTAATGAAATACACCCATGAAGCAATACCACTAAATACACTGAAACCAGCAAGTTAAAAACAAACAGACAAACAAAACCTAAAAAAAACACAAACAAAAAAACAAACAAAAAAACCCCAACAAACAAACAAACAAAAAAATCAAATTACCATCAACAGTCAGAGGATACACAGAAGGATATGTAGGTTTATGACCACTAAAGTCATCTTTGTAAAAAGAGAGAAGAAAATAAGATCAGTTTTAAAGAAAAAAAGGAAGAAGGGACCCAAGAACTAAGTCTGCAGTTAAAAATTAAGGATTTTAAATAGTATAAAGGGAATTTTTTATTTTAGAGACTTGAAAAGCCAAGTAATCATGCATTCCCCATTACAAAAGAGAAAAGGAAAAAAAAAATCAGCAAAAATTCCATCAACACTGCAAGCTGTACAACATCTAGGCTGGTAAAGCTGAACAAAATAATTTATTCCAACTATAGAAATAAAAGTTTAAGGAAATATAATTTACTACACCTGGAATTAATGCACTATTTTCACTTCTTAATAAAAAGTGAAAATTGGCACAAACCACAAAAAGATTACATGGTTCACTTTATTAGCATTATTATCTCCATGCACATAAATGACACGGGGTTTGTTTGTTTTTTTTACCACTAAACAGTTCCACTGTTTGTTTGGAGGAAAAAGAAGAACTGATGAAAGGGGTGGCAGATTTTACAGCTTCTTCAACTGGCTTCATGTCAAAGATGTCCAGATGAGGTGGAGAACCAACACAACCATTTGAAGACGAGAAAGGACCTTTCAGATGTAGAAGTGAAGGAAAGAATACAGAGTACGAATGACGGAAAAGAAAAACAGACTGAAGTGACTGAAAATGAGAATCTCTAGATAAAGTCAAATTGTAAATATTCCACACAGTCATCAGCCCATTCAGATACAAACTCTTAGTTTCAGATAAAAGTCCTAATAGCTCTCTATTTAGGGAAAATAATTCTAGTAATATCATTGGGTGGGAAGGGGAGAATGACAGAACATCTATCGATCAAAGAAGTTAGATACTACATTTTTGGCTTCAATAATCTGCCTTTTAAATCGCACATAAGGGTATCCATTCCACCTATTAAACTACCAACATCTACCATGGTGTTAAACATTGCCCTCTTTTGGCATTTAAACCATTTCTTTGACATCTGATCATTCTTTGGAAGGATGGGTGAGGGTGCAGGGAATGCTATGCCCAAGCAACTGGGATACACAGCTTTGTTATAAGAACTTTGAAGTTACCAGTACCTTTTAAATGAAAAGTATATTAAGTATTGCTTAATGAAATGGAAATACTAGTCCAGTATCTTTTCAGTTATGTCTGCTTAGCTTGTATTTCCCAGCATTTTTCAACTTTGATCTTTAGTTATACTTCTTCCTGTCCCCTTTATTGAAGGGATCCTTCATTCCACCTACTGGACATCAACACTACTGTTACGTGTTAAAGAAAGTTTGCCAGAGCTTTCAGATGATTTATTTCATATTTTGTAAAGACCAGAAATGTTTGGATGCAAAGTAATTAGAGTTTAAGACGCAGATTCAGTTAAGTATTGAACCTGTGTTTTCTTCTTGTATTCTAGGAAGTCACCCATCATTGAGACAGTCAAATCAAGGTATCGGCTCACCTCCCCAAGCACTGCTTGCTGATGTTGATATAGCTGGAGTACTCTGCACAGTTGGAACAAATGCAGGCTGAAGATCAAAAAGATCACTAGAAAGGTTGGGCATACTGAGAAAGAAGTGAGAGAGAGAGAAATGTGAATATAAGTAACAGGCGTTGCATACATGAACACTCACACCAATCTCATTTTCTCTTATTCACTACTAGCCCATCAATAACAGCAATACAAAACAAAACTGGTAATTTAGCACTTACTGACCAATACAAAAATTCCTGTGGGTATACAAAGAATGCATCAGCTAAAGGTACTTGAGAAATAACCAGGATCAGTACTTTGCAGTTGATTGTGGAGCTACAGGGCAGTGCAGTAATTTCTGCTTCCTTCAGAAAGCAAAGTATCTCTCACCTATTTGTTGTGGGTGCTGGTACAGCAAAGAGGTCAACAGCTACAGTGGTGTTCACACTTTTTCCTGATAAAGTGCTTGGTGATGCTGATGTGGAAGTGGAATTTGATACTACAGAAATCTCTCTTAATCGCTGCTCCTGAAAGATTAGATAGACAGTTGGAATTTTAGTCTTATTAATGTATTAACCATTCAGTCCTGAAGACCTTTTCCAAGAAGAAATTTTAATTATGGTCTTAATAAATAAAACAAATAAGTAAAATAATAAAAATAGTAAGATTAATAAAATAGCTTCTGTAAAGCTATTCTTCAGAAAAAAAGAACAATAATTGAAATTAGAGATGAGTATTTGTTTTAACAAGAGTATTTCTATTTAAAAATCAAGATGAGACTTGATGTTTTAAATAATTGGTTTTCAAACTATCCATAACTGCCTACAAGAAAACCACTTCTAATAAAGCTACATGGTCTGGACTCCCTCCATAGACACTCAGAGAAACAGTCAATGGAGCTTTGTTTAGGAAGATGCATCTCCCTGCTTCATGGATTCTCACAGTTTAATTCAGATGTTCAGAAATCAGAGTGACAATGTGCATCCCAGTAATATCCAGGTAGTGTTACTCTTCAGTTAGCAACATAATTTTGCTTACACTAATTTCAGGTTTACATCCCTCATTGCTTCTAGATATGTCCACTGCATTTATACAGCATAGGTCAAAGCACAGGAGTGTGCTTTACAAAGCTTATATTCCCCACCATACACTATTTTAAGCTAATCTTGGTTTTCACCTGTATCCTAGTACAAAAAAATCTTGGAAAACAAAACTTGTTAAAAATATTGTACCTTCAGTGCCTGCAGTCTAACTTGTTCCTCTTCCAATGCCTGCTGCTTTTCTTTCTCATCCATCCTGCTGAATGACATTCCTGTGTTTGCAAGTGTGGAAACAGCACTGGATAGGGCACTTGCTCTAAAAAAGGTAATAATTAAAAAAAAGTTACTGAAAACCCCACAGTCAGCTATACATCACCTACACTTTAATCATCAAATGTCTTATCTAGTTGTGTGCCATTCTCCCTCCCCAGTCACTTCTTCCCTTACTCTCTGGTATAAAAAACAGCAGACACCCCAACAACAGGGTTTGGTGACAAAGCAGCACGAGTACTCAAAATCACTCCCTCAAGTTTCAGTGGGAACTGGAAGATGTGGAACATAACAGTTGTCTTTTTTCCTTAAGGTCACCTAGACTAGACTGGAACATTACTCAAAACAGCAGAGGCACAGGAAGCTTGTCTGCACATTATATAACAGCAATCAAAGCACAAGAGTTATTCCCTATTTAGCATACACTTGAGCAGAATCCTGTGGCAGAGAAACCTCAGATTCCTGGGGGAGGGTGGGCAGAAATCTGAGAATGCAGCAGCTCGGGAACTGCCTCACACTGATACATTTATCAATATTTACCAAGTTTCTGGGTGTGAGAATGTCTATGCCAAGAGATCTCTCACTCTTCACTCAGAAGTACTGATACCACACTTGACAGAAAGAATAACATAATTCCTGCCATCACAAAACGTCTAAGTCATTTTGACTGCTCTGAGAAGGGACTGAAGACCTTTCATAAACCGGTTAAGATAAACTCATGGTCTGAGAGGTAGACAATTGACAATAAAGATAAATATCATCCTATCTTGGCCAAGAAGCACAAAAAATCCAAATGCCTTAGAAATCTTACAAGTCAAAGGACTTCAAACAAAAGCTAACAAGAAAAATACACAAGGTCTCAGCTCAGTGGTTTGTTACAGCATAATCAGGTAGACACAGGCAGACAATACCTAGATTTCAAACACAGCTAAGCTATCAGACACTAGGCACTGCATTTATACATCTAGGAAGATACATTCAGAAGTGCACAAAATTCAAGAACACCAAATGACTGAATCCTGAAAATTCTTGGAATGACAATGACAAATCTTAAGTATGGGCACTGTTGTAATTCAATGGGTGCTCACCTGCTGGCAGCAGAGACTTCCTTTGTTTTCTTTCCCTCCACAGAAGCCAAATGCTGTTCCAGTGCCTCAAGCAAGCTACTGGGTGCCTAAAATTAAAAGTTTATAAAACACTGCTTCTAATCAACACATCATTGTTTAGTACACAGATGAGTTTTCTCACCCACTAAAAACAAACAAAACCCTACACATCAATAATTGTGCCTTTGGGTTTTGCTGCCGTCCTGCACATGCAGATCCTATCTACTCAGTGGTGGTTCCTTAAAAGGAGTAGCAGAGACAAGAAGGAATGATTCCCCCAGAGCAGGTTTGTTTCTGCACATGCAAGTTACACCCTTGGTTTTGGCAAAAGTATTTGCTCTGTTACGATTAACTGAATACACAGTATTTCTTTAATCTCACAGAAGTCCCAAAACAAAGACTTGGCATTTTTGATCTCCTTTCTCATTTAACAACAAAAAGCCAAGCACTCTTCATTCAAATATTTGCAGTCAAAGGCTTGTAGTAGAAACACCTGACTACAGCAGGATGTTAGGTAGGATAGAATAGGGAATCAAATTCAACCCCGATCCCACCGACACTACTGCAGACGGAGTAGCTGTTCAACATGTCACCGTACACTAAAGGAACTCAATTACTCCCAGTGAAATAAATCCTACTGCAGATCCAGACAATGGGAATGGATATCTAAAGTTTTAATCTACTTGCCAGCTCAGTCCTCCTCACCTGGCAGGGTTTCAGAGACCTTAGGCCTCTCTTACCACTTGCCAACTTTCAGTAGGTAGGACAGATATGACAGGCACTGATTGGAGGAAAAACAAGCTTGCCCTTGTGTAGCAAAAGCTAGACCAAGGCATTTCCTGGAAAGAGGAAAAGTATTATTCACACAAGGCTTTGGCAAGCTCCCCTTTGATATACTGAGCACAATTCTAGATTCCCACAGTCACCGAAGGCCAATTCAAGCTAGATGAACCAAGAGACTGGGGGGGGGAAAGAAAAAAAAAATTCAATTAGAATAATCCTATAAAACTTCTTGTCTTAAAATTAAGGCCTGAGCTTATATTTCTTAAGTAGAACTAGGTAAGCTAAGACAGTGTAGTTACCTCAACAATAGGTCATGAATAAATTTGTTGTTTGACCTAGACAGCTAAACCCCAAGGGGAACATTTGGAAATACCTTTCTGGAAGGGTGTCAGGGACAAAAAAAAAATAACCTCCCAAACAAACAAAAAAATCCAAACAAAAATCAACCCCTCCTATACTTTTACCTTTCAGGAGGCACAATCATTTGCAAAAAGCATTGCATGACACAGCTACATTGATAATCTTAGTAACAGGAGCCTATGCCCTAATTCCAGAAAGCTTTTCTGAATCTCTTTTTTTTCTCCCAAGGCCATTCTAAAACTTTTGTGTATGGAAAAGCATATTCTATACTTACTTTTTCTAAAAGCCTCTAAACAACCCTCTCAAACACAAGAACCAAACCCAACAAACCTCCTCTGAACTTTATTGTTTCAGACATCCAACAAAACATGAAATTTTGAGCGAGCAGAATAGTTTTATGTCAGAAAAGATGCCTGAGCTAATACAGACATTATGAGTTGAGAAAAACTGTATGACTCAGCCTCCCTCCCAACCTCCTGATATCTGACAGACTAACATCCATACAGAGGAAAACGACCTAGTTACATCCACAAAATACAGTAGCAGCTATAAGCAGACAATAAGCAACATCACAGGTCACCTAAAAAGGAAAATATTTTCTTTATAGAAACAGGCAAAAGGGGCAGTATTAATATACTCCAGCAAATCCTTTTAATGTGGCACTAAATGGATGTACAATTATTTGACTCAAATGCCATGAAATTTTCTATGTAAGTGGAAGGCACTGAAATTGCCAAAACACACGGGATGCTGATGTCTACCACCAGAGTTGCCTTTCTCATGTAAGTGCCCTTACAACAAAACAGCTGAGCTATGAGAAGTAAAATGTTGTGGGAACAGTAGATAATAAGGATTTTCTCACTGAAAGTTTTGGATTAGAAAGCAGCAAAACAAAGTCAAATTCCTCTGTTCTCAGTAAATTAAAAAACCTCACCTGCTTTCAAGAGCTTTATAATGACCCAATTAAGTGGACAAGTGCACACAAACCCAGTGAGGTATAAATAACTTCAGACTTTAGTATAATGTGATTAGCATAATACAGACCAGCTGAATACTGCAGTACTACTCAAAAGACAAAGTCAGATGCTAAGATCAAACACCAACAGGAGACATCAAATTATTGTTTTCACTTATTACCTGCTCTTACCCTGATGTTTACAGTCATATTTCTTTCCTACCACAAAGGCTTTAGAACTCTCAAAAATCCTCAAAGTTCCTAGAGGGATTAATATAAGTTGCTAGGAGCAAACATTAGAGATTTGTACTTTAAAGCATGTATGATTTCAAATGGAAATCATATGTAGGCAGTAATGAACACCACTAATAATGGAAGCTTATGGTTTAGATTTGATTTCCATATTAAAAAGACACTGAAGTTTAAGCACATCTTCGCACAACATACATTTTACATGATTAATCCACAAAGTTTAATTTCATGAAGGCAGTGCAGGATTAGATGTGACTGTTCAAAGCTTACACATCAGATTTTTACTGTTTCTCACTGACTCCACTCAAATAGCTCAAGTACTCTAGAGCTCTAAGGCACTCCAGTTCATTGTCCATCCTGACAGATGGCTGTTTATTCTACCCATCAGGTTACTCTGCACTACAGAAATAATGACAACCACCTCTGTGCTGTTGGGTTGGCCCTATGTGAGAAATACATCATTCCTAGGAGTGAAGAAACTCACAAAGAGTAACTTTTTTTCACTGCTGTGGACTATCAGCATTTCCTTTCACCAAGTCAAACCATTTCTTCACCTCCTGTCTCTCAGTTTATCCTCACTGGAAGGTGTTTCCCTGCATTCTACTTTTCAGACTAAGTTATCCAGCACATGACCATGTACATACACTGTACATTTGCCTCACACTACTGAATAATATAACTGCTGATATAGAAATATCAAATTTATTCAGACCTTAGGGGACAGAAAAAACTCTTGACTGAACTAGCTCCCTGTAAACTTTGAGCGTGTTAGAAGACATTAAGCTACAGTGAAATGGAAGGTTTTCCTCTAGGTATGGCAAGATGCTCATGGCTTACCTGCCAGTGATCCTCTGGGAAAAGTATTTTCTGTGAGTTGTATTGCTTTACACAATCAAAAGATCTTATTAAGAGCTGCAAAGTGTAAGCAGTGAGTACATTTAATGCATGGTAAAAGTTACCATACACATTTCCCTTATATAAATACATAGAAGGGAATACAGTCTTGAGAAGAATCATTACTATGATACACACCAACCTTTTAAAAACACAAGGAACAAAACAGTTGGGTTAATCAACATACTATGTACACTGACCTGAGTAAGATCTGGAATGTCACCTTGATCAATTCCAACTTGCTGGGTTTAGGAAAAAAGAAGAAAAAAAAAGGTACATTACTACAATGCAGAGGCAAAGAAAATAAAACCCAACAATGTCTGAATGTTACATAGAATGTTACATAGTTACATCCCTATTTTAAAAAAGGGATATTCATAACTTTCTGAACTGGTACAAGTTTCACTAGGAACACACCTTAGACATCACAAGTGCCTTAAACTACATCTCAATGCAAACCCAACTTTTCATCCAGCCTAACTTTCATGCAGAAAAGCCTACTTGGGTCATTAGAAACACCCACATCTTGCTTACTGGAACTAGATCTTTTAGCAGGAGAGCACTGGTAGTAGACTGTAATATTAAGTTTATATATTTTGGACCATTCATAACATTTAAAACAATTCAGAAAAATTACTATATTGACTAACAAAAAGGATACCCAAGAATCTCACTCAATGTTAATGAGTGTATGCAACCTTTAAAATACTTATTCTGTAGAACACTTCACTATAAAGTCTTTGTCAAGTTCTTTTTATGAATATTGATACTGTACCAGTACAGACAGCTAAATTATATCCTTTCCATAGATGTAGATGTATTTACCTCTGCTACTTTGAGGAATTCTGACAATTTGGTCATTCTGGCTAGAAATTTTTTGTAAATATCCAAGCCTTCTTTGCACTGGTTCTTCTTCATATCAAAATACCTTTCTGAGGATGCAAATAAAACTTCTGTAAGATAATACCCTCCCCAGCAAAAAGGTGACACAGTATTATAAAAGGTAATTTGAGACATGCTTCAGGGATTGAATAGACAGGAGTAACTCAAAGCTATTCAGATTTTAGGTTTACATGAATACCTGACACCTTTTGTAATAAGTCAGTCAATACAAAAACATTGATTTTTCTGTTTCAGAGTATTAGATTATAATGCCAAGCTTTATGAGGTATGGATCTGAATCAGTGCAAATTGTTAAATGAGGCATTATGGTGAATATTAAAAAAAAAAAATCAGTTACTACCTGGCAATGATTCTAGCATTTGAAAATATTCCTTGTATATATGTACATGTTTAGATGCTGCATCAATACATTTTGATGTCTCTAGATGGGGTCAAAATCCAAAAGGCATTAGAATGGCTTCTAGAGTACATACACTGATCTGACCTACCAAAATGAGCATCAAACACATCCTTCATGTTTTATAGTTTTGCCCTATATATTTAAAAATATTTCACTCAGTAAAAACTAATGGATTCACAGAACAAACTGATCAGAAATTTGCTTCAATAGTAATTAAAAGGCTTTGTTAAAAGCTTATCACTCTTTTACAAAAAACCCTCCGTGTCATCTACTCAGCTCATGTAGATTCAGGTACCAGTTAAAGGTGAATAGTTAAGCCAAAATGAAGGTACAGGAAAACAGAAGTCAGTCGTGCTGTGACTCTTTTAAATAGTAAAAATATCAGATATCTCACTATACTTTTACAGTCCAGCTGCAAAGGTTATCCACTGCACATTTATGGTATCCTTGTTTCAGTCTCATCAGTTACCATCTCATCTCACTGTCTGCTTCAACATCTATCCTTCCAGGTGGAAGCATATGTTTAAGCCTATGCTACCTACCACAATAAGACAGGTTTAATTTAACAGTAAAAGAGCAGAGAAAATTTATTAGGAAACCACAGTCAGAAACTGCCTATATTCTTTAGTTTTCTCAATACCTTCACGAGTTCAAAAGCTAAAAAAATTCTCACATACCTAAAAGATTAATAATCCCTTCATTGTATGCGGCAAAAAGTCTAATGGAATCTTTAAAGAGGAGCATAAAGGCAGCATTTATAACACCATTTGTTAGTTCATTTGGATTTGCCTGTGTAGAAAGCAACGAGAAAGTAAATTAGTATTTAACAAAATAATGAAACTCTCACTTCAAAATGAGAGAGTGTTACTTAACACTGAGTTTAAAGTACTTGCATCAAAATCAAGGAGTGCATCGAGTTGGTTCTGTATGATTGGAAGGGTTTTCAGAAGCTTTTCAGGATTCATAGTTCTCATCACTCCATCTATCCTATAGAGTAAAGACACACATCTATGTGTTACAAAGAGACCTCAGCATATTATGATATTTCAACAATAAAATATTGCTTTGAAGGGCCCAAAGAACACCATTCTATGACAAGCTCAGGAACAACTGTTTTCCATCCCTGGCAACAGGAAAGATCAAACAAAAAAAAAGTAGTAACAGTCTTACCCCCGTTTCATTTTGGTGAAGTCAACTGCTACAAGTCTATATGAAAGTGCTTTTTCATTCAAGTATCTGCTGTATCGTCTAATGAAGGTAGACATATCATAGCCTAAAAGTTAAGCATTTAGAAGTTAGACATTTTACAGGGGTACAGTTTATTTTAAGTTCTTCCAAAGAACTGTTCTACTACCCCTTTTTACATCAACATGCATAAAAAGCCCTTCACAAGCACTTCCTACAGTCTTGAGATCCACTATTGTTCACCTTGAGATGTGATGTTACAGTTTCTTCTCAACTTGCTAATACTAGGAAAGCATTTGTTGCAATCATGAGAATAAATACCCAAACACATTAAAATATTAGACAATAACCAAGCATAAAATATGAGGAAAGAACCAAATAGTTCTTCTGTTCTTGTTAAGATATTCTTGAAATTAGACTAAAAGTATATTCCTATTAAAATGCTGAAGATTTTGGTAACTTATCTGCAATACCTCAAAAACCACATAAAGACCTAAAAGTGTTTTCTACCATTAGTAAGTACTTAAAGGATTTATCAGAGATTTGAAAGAATTCTCACGGTTTATACAACACATCCTAGTTACTGTTCCATGCACCTTAACAGTAAACATTTATTTGAGGCATTAAAATGCAATGAAAAAGTTATTACTGTGCTTACAATTCATCAGGCTTATTCTAATTAGCCTTAAGAGTTCACTTTTAAAAATTTACAGCTCTGTGTGCAATACTACATACATTACAGACAAATGCCTAGCACTCACCTAGGTAACCCAGTATGTCACTGTCCCTGTGTCTACATTCTTGGCTGAACATGCTCTGGTGCCTCACACAATATAAATCATAATACTCTTCCATTTAAATGTCATTTGTCTCCTAGACTGAACCTACACATGCACTACCACAGAGAAAAAAAAAACAACAGTAATTTCCTTCAGTGAAAGATCCTTACCCTGCATGGCACTTTTGTCCAGATAGTTATTTAAGTTGAACAAAGTATTTCGGGAAGCAAGATACTGGATAAAGCGCTGTTGGTGAAGAAAAAGTTGAGCATGCAATTGTTGTGAGAGTCAAACCAGTTAAACATATTACAAGAAAACTACACTTACTTTGTAATGTTTCTAGTAACCTCTATCAACAACAGAAATTAGTTAAAAGGAAAAAATTTAGAGAAAAACCTGAAAATACTCATTAGCAAAGCCTCTGAAGTCCAAAATTCTATTTGGCAAAAATCTAAATTTAAATTAAATAAAGACATCATTTCTCAGGTCAATGACTGCACAGAAATTTAGAATTAACCTATGTTTAGCTTTTAATGTAGGGATTGTATAAGAGAGGTTACATTTCTAATGCCAAGTTACTGACTGGGATGCATTTCATAAACTGTGATGAAATAATTTAAGTTAATCAAATGCAGCAGAAGTATGTTTCAGATGAATGTATTGGCAACAACATAGGAAGGTTTAGGCCATTAGATGAAGCCTTGCAAGATGAAATATTCTAGTCTCCATATTCCTCTCCCCTTCAGTATATATTCTGTCTTATCTGTTATAAGGTTGGCTGCACATTTATGGAGAGCTAACAAGACTCTTCTGCTGTGCCCTTACTGATAAGCACTATACTAATCAAGCAAAGTTCATCAGAAGTTTTTCAAGCCTTTATTCTACAAAGGTCGCTCATTCCCTCACAGCCCAATCCAGATACCTGCAGGTAAATTGCAAACAGATATATTTTGGTATTGAAATAATGAAGGAATACTTGTTTTCCTTTGGACAAGTACTTTACAGCCACCACCAGAAGAAAAATAAAGATCTCGGAAAACTGAAGTACATATTTAATGTTTTACAGATTGAGACAATGTTTTAAATACCATCAAGGAGTTTTTAACAGGACTAATCGTGTCTTACCTCATTTCCATACATCATGAGGTGGTGTGTTGTAATTAGAGCTTTGAACACTACAACCCAGCTACTGTTTGCAGTTCTCTCAAAGAGTGTGTCTGCCAGCTGTGGAATATTCACATTCATTTCATTTGTGCACTGTATTAGATCTAAATTAAAGGGGAAAAAAAAGCATAACAATGAGTTACATACCCAAAGAGGATCAACACATAATTTTGTGTTTTTACATTGAGAATTCATACTTGAAGCATTAACTTCAGTTCTTTGTTTAAGAAATAATTAAGCTCTTTTACACTTCTTGTTCAAATTCACTACATTTTACTGAAAGACTCCAAGTATGAACTTCAAAGGCATTTCAATAATTTTATGGAATTCCCATATCTCATGAGCAAATTGCTCCATTAGAAACCCAACAGAGCCCACACTAGTGTTTGAAAGCCAGTGTATACTTTCTGGATGCTCAATGCCTGAGGCCACTCAACGTAACCAAAAAAATGAAAATCCAAGAAGCAAAGAAAAGCTGAGACATCCACACCTCATGAGATCAACAGGTAGTCAGTTTCCTGCCACTCCAACCTAAGCTTGAGTACTGACACACATGACAGCAGATGAGATGCTACAAACCTGTAAAATATGCCTACTTTCTGTAAGAATCAAGACCAAGAACTTGCATCTACACACCCTTTTGCTTAGCTAAAAAATACTCATCACCAGCCTACTGACTATTTCATGGTGGATCATGGCAGGTGTCAGGCTTCTGTATAAAAAAGCTCGTTGTCTCCAAGACTGGTCATAAACTCAGAAGTAGAACATTAACTTTGGAGGTCAGACAGAGTTTCAAGTTTCTGCCTGAGTACTGGTACAAAACCCGACCAGGCTCCAGCAGACACATGAGAAAAACACCTGCCTGAGAAGGCTGGAGAAGGTACTGGCTGAGAAAAGAGCAAAGAACTGAATCCACTACTACTCTAAACCCCCACGCACATCAGACATTTATTCTCTCTCTGTGCTAAATTTGGCTCAGGTGTGATCAAAGTACACCCTAAGGACTGGGCAGGTCCAGTAAAACAAACATCTGGTTTGAAAAGCTTCTTTTGTGGCCTCTCCTTTAAGCCAAGCCTGTGAGCAGCCCGTTGGTAGCAGAGCCCATGGCTGTTTATGTGGCTAGTCTGGATAAGGACCTGAAGACGGGCAGGTGCCTGAGATGCTGGACAACAACTGAATTCCAAGGTGTCAGCACCACTGAAACAGCCAACTGCTCTGTCTTAAAAGCATGATGTAGAGAACAGACTACATTATTACATGCAATTTAAATGTGACCTTAGAGCTCACACATCAATAGTTTAGGACAAAACAACTCACAGAAATATTACACTTAAAATTTATATCTGTTCTAGTTCACAGAAGATATTATAGATGTATCTTAAGTAAAGATCAGTTTATTAAGAACAAAGTCCTTTGATAAAGGATCACTGTTTAAAATTACTCTGGTTATTAAATTATTTTAACAGGGTAAAGAATTTTAGATATTATCTTGTTAAGGTAGAAATCCATAAAATGGAAATTATAAGTTATGAATTTCACTCTGATGTCAAAGGTTTCCAAATATATACAGAACATGCAAGTTGGGATGAAAACTTTCACCTTCATTAGTAACACACAAAAATGCTGAAATAACTACACAAAAACAAGAGCCCTGAAAAGAAGTTCTAAGCAAGCTAACACATCAAAACCTTATTGTTGAGTAGTGTTAAAATAGTTCAATATTTAAAAATGTTAAGTTTCTCAAAAACCAAATAATTCGGTAGATACTGCTCATGGTTGTATCATCATCAGATGCTCTGTCAAATTAAGAAGTCCATAAG
Organism: Formicarius rufipectus; assembly: GCA_013399695.1. Lineage (NCBI taxonomy): Eukaryota > Metazoa > Chordata > Aves > Passeriformes > Formicariidae > Formicarius > Formicarius rufipectus. The sequence goes on from VXAU01006054.1 coordinate 364,119, forward strand.
CTGTTCAAAGTCCAGTGCCCCACAGAATGAAGCCAAGTTCCAATTTCAGAATTTATACATAGAAAAAAATAAATTTTACTTCCACAGCCTCATCAACTGAATGAGGACTTTGTTATGACACTTCTAAGTAGTTCTCTCAAAACACATTAAGGCAAGTTTAAGTCTTCCTGTATCAAAACAGTTTATAAGCAAGCATTATAGACACACATGGAAATGCCAAGCAAGTATCAGTACCTGAAGGATCTGCAACCAGCAGAGAAATGTTACAAGTCCTACTCTCAGTTTATAAAAACCAACCAATCAAAAACCTAACTGACACAAATCCCACAAACTTATAAAGACTAACATCTATAACACTACTAGGTAACAGTTAAAAGAAATTCCATTGATTTGCTGAGATCAAAGACCACATAGATAGTCTATTGAAAATACTACTTCTCCACAAAGTCCTTCTCTTTCACACAACCATTAAGATTTTTCACTTAAGAATTTTCAATACTAAGTGTGCTCATTAGATAGATGAAACTGGAAGGGAAGACTCGTGTTAAAAACCAAAACCTTTCTACTCTCCATCAGGTTAGCCATGCTATTTTCCTTCATATTTTGCCAGCATTCTCCAGAGAGATTTCAATCTGTCACCTTCCCTCAAGCTAAGGTCTTCCAGCAGATGTTCCAGCAGACCCTAAGATGATGCTGAACATCTGGGAGACCCCTTGCAGATTCTTATGTCTAAGACTGCTATTGAGTGTTCTTACAGTGCTGTTCAGGCACAATGTGACAGGTATCCTACTGTTAGCACCAGGCTATAATGCTGTAGCTGATGACCCCTCCTTAAGCACCATATCCATAAAAAATACTTTGGCTTACCATGCCAGCACAAAGGTTTACTTCCAAAAGAAGCCACACAGATGTCTACGTTCAAAGAGAGGAGCAACTGCCTTCTGCTCTAGTGCATAAGACTAAAAAAAGTCTCCTGTCAAGTGACAGTAACAGAGTGGAGCTGACAGAGCTCTGGTGTATTTGAGAAGCTCCCACATTATAGTTTCCTTCACAAGTGTGAGCCCTTCTGTGAAAGTGCCAGTAAGTTTTTCCAGCAGGTGCCACTTGCTTCTGTAAGAGGTGAGCCCGTCAATCTCCAAAGGCAACCAAAATGAAATCCTTCACACATGTGAGGTTGCCCTGAGTGAGAGGTCCGAGGACTGAGCGAACTGCGAGCCTCGTGCAACTTGACACACGTGCTGAAGATGACACCCCCTGGCGCCCCTGAAGGTAATTTTTACAGAGGCAACTTAACACAATCATGGGTTTTGATTTCAAAATCTCCTTCAACACACAGCTGTCAATACCAAAGAACACATGCTTACACAAACAAAACATCACTAAAATAGTAAACTAAGAAAAAAAAATCTCCCATAGGCCAAGTCTTGGTCTTTAACAGTGTGTTGCAAAAGAACAAGTTTAAAAAAAACTCCTTAATAATTCTACTCTGGGTAATTGTTGTAATTAATGTTTTACAGTGAGTAATAAAAAAAAGCTGGCATCACATTTCAATTCTACCAACTGAGACACACAAAAAGAAAAGCAAGAGCCATCTCTCTAATATGATTCTTCTAAGTACGCAATAGGAATATCTACATAGAAACAACTGCATGGATCTGTTGCAGCTGGTGGCACNACCTGGCAATGATTCTAGCATTTGAAAATATTCCTTGTATATATGTACATGTTTAGATGCTGCATCAATACATTTTGATGTCTCTAGATGGGGTCAAAATCCAAAAGGCATTAGAATGGCTTCTAGAGTNACATGCTTACACAAACAAAACATCACTAAAATAGTAAACTAAGAAAAAAAAATCTCCCATAGGCCAAGTCTTGGTCTTTAACAGTGTGTTGCAAAAGAACAAGTTTAAAAAAAACTCCTTAATAATTCTACTCTGGGTAATTGTTGTAATTAATGTTTTACAGTGAGTAATAAAAAAAAGCTGGCATCACATTTCAATTCTACCAACTGAGACACACAAAAAGAAAAGCAAGAGCCATCTCTCTAATATGATTCTTCTAAGTACGCAATAGGAATATCTACATAGAAACAACTGCATGGATCTGTTGCAGCTGGTGGCACAGGAGGAAAAGGCTACCAAACTCATACATCTTGAGGTATAAAGGAACACAAGCACCTGAGAGATGACAGCTGGGCAGCTGTAGTATGGATATTGGCAACAAAAACTGGAACTAAATCCATAGGGTGAGTGATGCTCATTTTCTTATCGCACTACTTACATAAACACTTCACAACTCTAAGCATTCTGCCAATTACCCAGAGGAATCATTTCAACTGCAAGTGAAACTGTGGTGCTATTTCTAGAACGGAATTCAGAAACATGCTAACATCACAGTGGGAGAAAAAAAAAAAAAA
>VXAU01006054.1:371252-469552 GCA_013399695.1 Formicarius rufipectus
CGGGGATGGGATCCGAGCGGGGCTGGAGCGGGGCTGGGACGGGATCGGAGCCGGGTTGGAGTGGGGCTGGGATAGGGCTGGAACAGGATCCGAGCGGGGCTGGGATGGGGCTGGAACAGAATCCGAGCAGGGCTGGAATGTGGCAGAGCCCGGTGGGAGCGGGGCAGGAGCGCGGTCTGAGGGGGGTAAGAGTGGGGCAGGAGTGGGGCCAGAGCCCGAGTGGGGCCACCCCTCGGGTGCCCCGCAAGGACCCTCCAGTAGCGCCTGGTGCTCCCTGACCTGCCGCCCCCAGAATCAATCAGGTTGGAAAAGGTCTCCCAGATCGTCCTGTGACTGAACACCACCGTGTCTACCAGACCATGGCGCTGGACCCCCAGTCCTTCCTTAAACACCTCCAGGGATGGTGACTCCACCACCTCCCTGGACAGCCCACTCTAATGTCTGATCACCCTTTTGGCGAAGAAATTCCTCCAAAGGTCCAACCTAGACCTGCCCTGGCACAGCTTGAGCCTGTCCTCTTGTCCTGTTGCTGGTTGCCTGGGAGAAGAGGCAGGTCCCCACCTGGCAACAACCTGCTTTCAGGGAGTTGCCCGAAAGCTGTTTGTTCTGTGTGTGACATTAAAAATAACACCCCTACGGTCCTCATGGCATGCCCAGCAGTGGTGTTATGTACCATCTAAACCTCCCCTGGCTCAGTTTGAGGCTGTTTCTTACTGTCACATTGCTTGTTACTTGGGAGAAGAGGCTGTCCCCCAGCCTGGATGCAGTGGAGCACTGCCCAGCTGTAGCTGGACCACTGGTGGGTTCTCCATCCCAGCCAGATCCAAAAGAGTGACAGGGGAAAATGCAGCATCACTACTGCTCAATCAGAACACTCTTCCCAGGCCAGTCCACGGAAGAGTGTTTTTTAAAAACTTCTGCATTTATAGTGCATTAATGTAAGTGTGAACACTTATACAAATAAAGGATAGAACAGAGCGATAGTTATTTTAGGTTACAACTTTGAAGTAAAACCACAAAAAGTAAGGCGAGTAATAAGGAGGCAGATGAATACAAGTGTTATAAACAGGAATCTAGCAGCTTCTGACAGTAAAGTCATATTTTAGGGTACTGATTAAAGCTCTATTGCTTACATTATCCCTAAAGTGAGATGCTCCATAAACCCGTGGGCAAGACACACACCCAAACCGTCTGCTATTGCAATACATGTATAAAAGCAATAAAGCAGGAAACATTTGTATCCACAGTGCTGTGTGTTTCACTAGTACATAAAAATTTTGTCTTTTCATAATATTTGTAAAACACAGAGGGTGTTTGTTAAGTGCTTCTGCATATTCCTTACTGACAACTAGGTGACTACAGGGAACAAGGACTACTGAAATGACTTCTTACCAACTTCTGCTGTGTACTTAAGCCATCTTTATACCCAACATGCAGTTTCATACATTCTCATTAACTACTATCCCTTGCCCTTTAACAGACAGATGTTATTCTCCCATTCTGTGAGTTCCCTCCTCTCCTCCAAATGTTCATAGGAACAGGCTATAGATTGAGCCCTTCTTCCAAGATGGGTGCTCAGGACAGGAGAAACTGCATATCTGGTTGCTGGGCACCAACACTGGCTTGGTTTGGGTCAGCATTGTACTCACACAGTTCTTTGCAAAACTCAGTCTTTCCCAGCCCAGTTCATTTCTGCTACATCACTTCCCACAATATACAACTAAACCATTCTCCCCCATTACCCACCAAATGCAAACAGATCCCTGAGCAAAGACAACCCCATAGAGGGGTTTGCCTTCTCCCACTGGTGAAGCAAACCCTATGACCTTCAGCAGCCACTTCCCTAGGTGCACTATGGGCACCTTTTCTCCTTCCACAGTATACAGGGGATTTGTTTGAGCAGGACCAGGACATTCAGTCAGTCTGGTGTTAACCAGCCAAGTGGCTTCTGCTAAATTTATATCCCACTGCTTCCATGCCCCACTGTGCAGCACTGACAGGATAGTCTTTAACAGTCCATTGTATCTGTCAATCAGGATGCTTGTGGATGATAGGGGATATGATACACCCACTCAATGACATGTTTCTTAGCCCAGGAGTTCATGAGTCCCATCAGTCAGAAGCCCATCTGCATGTTGCACCTCTCCCTAAATGTTTCATGGGCATGTTTAACTACAAATAACTCACATTTATGCTCATAGTCCAGGTTTACCTGACCTACTTAAATTTTGACAGCTTTGTCTTACCTGTTCATTATTCCCATGTTTTCAGTGATGTAGCTTTTGGGCATGTATACATTTACATGGTGTACCTTTAGAGTGATGTTTTGTACCTGGGCAGTGCTGTCCTGCCACAGTGCAGCATCCCAGTTGGGTTTACCCCTGTGTTGCCAGATGATCTTTCCACTGCTGTAGCCACCCACACAGGGTGTTACCACCCAGGAGTCAGCACAGAGATGAAGTACTGGCCACTTTTCCCATTTAGCAGTCTCATGGGCTGGTTGGATGGCTTTCACTTCTGCAAACTGACCTGACACCTTCTGCTTTACTGGCTTCAATGAGTTATCATGTGGGACTCCACACAGCAGCTTTCTACTTCCAGTGGTTTCCTATAACATGACAGGTTACATCATTAAATGATGCATAACATCTTCCATCTTTTGATAATTCATTATATGATGGTCCCTCTTGGACAAAAGCCACCTCCTCAGGCAAGGATCCAAAATCTCTGCTTTCTGGGCAGTCCATGATCTATTCCAGGGTACTCGTGAAGTTGGGTTGAGCTTGTTCCTAAGCTTAGCAAAATAGAGCAGCCATGCATCCAATAAACTGTGATCCACGCTGAAGCTTTTAATTTATTAACTACAGCATATTTCATACAAAACTTCCCTTGTCCTGAGCCATACTTTGGGCACCAAAAGGGACTTCCTTGTATTGGCCTTGGCTGGATGACAGATTCCCAACAAATTGTTATATCACATCCCTTCCTCAACTAGAGAGAGGGGTGAGGAAAAGAATAAAATTAAATACCAGTACCCAGAACAGCCCTATGAGGGCTGCTGTGGGGAAAATGAACTCCATTCCAGCCTGACCCCATACAGGCATAAAGAGAACAGCAAAGGTGAGCAGGGTTGGCAGCAGAGCTGTCTCTTTCAATACCATTGAAAAGCACAATGACATGGAACAAGTATTAGTGGTCCTATGAACTGGGCTGGGTAATGTTGTGAATGAAGGATTTTTATAGCCCTAAGGGCATAAATGCATTAAAACATGGTCATTGCTATTACAATATTGAACATTTCCCGTGCTGGAAAAAGTTACAAACTCTTTAGTCTGGCTGGCACCAGACAATTTCCAGCTGCCTTATTTCGGTTTTAAGACTTGTAGTTTCTGAGTAAAGGAAGATCTTGAATCTTCAAAGCCTGAGAAGACATCAAAACAGTAAGAAAAGAAGAGATGGAAAGATTAAATACACATTACATATGTCTACATCTCTTAGGGTCTGTCTAAACAGGGAAGCTGTTTTGCAATACAGGAGAGTATGAGCTGAAGCACAGCAGCTATTCTGTGCTACCTCCTCCCCCAGCAGGGACTCACTATTTTATTCTGTATCAGAAAGCCAAAACTTCACATAGAAGTGCCTGACTTGTGTGTTTCCCTTTACCATAGTTCTGTGTTTACTCGATGTGCTAGTCAGGCCCAAATATGAATTCAACTGTCCCTCTCCAGTCAGTGCATTGACTTGTTCTGGGTTCAAACCATCCTGTGCACAGTGTGGATGGCTGCAGGTGTAATCACAGAATCATTTGGGTTGGGAAGACCTTTAAGACCATTAAGTCCAACCATTAACCCAGCACTACCAAGTTCACCACTAAACCATGTCCCTACGTGCCACTCTATGTGACTTTTAAATACCTTAAGGGATAGTGGCTCCACCACTGCCCTGGGCAGCATGTTCCAATGCTTGAAAACCCTTTTTGGTGAAGATATTTTTCCTTATATCCAATCTGAATCTGCCTGGCACAACTTGAGGCCATTTCTTATTGTTCTGTCCCTTCTTTTTTGGGAAGAGAGACTGCCCTTCAGGCTATTGTAACAAGCCTTGCTCTTGACCACTTTCCTGCACTTATGCTTCATGTAGAGATGAAAGCTGGAAATTATATGTACAGTTTACCTCTCATTCATTTTGCTGCTCTCTGTTTACTGTGGGGCAGGTAATGAGGGCTTCAGAAAGGATTGTGGAGTAGACATGGATGCACATAAATAGTGCTGGGGGGTAGTGGCAGTGGAGGGAGTGGACATTTCTGAGCTTCTGCCATGACTGAATGACACAGATGGTTTTCAAGGGAAATGAGTATTTTAGTAATGAGTAGTGAATATGCTTCGGGCTGACTGCACCTACAGCCCCGGGAATGCAAACAGTTTAGCAGCAGGTTTGTCAATAAATACCATCTGCTCAACAGCACTGAATCCAAAATATTGCAGAACCTACCTTACTGGTGGCTGTTGTTTTGCTGATAGAGTTGAAAAAAAAAATCACTGCTAAATTTTAATTTTTTAGTGTTTTGGTTTTTTTTTGTAAATACTGTGATTGTGGTCTAAAATTATAAACCCAAATTTAGTCAGAGTTGTTCAATCTCAGTTTAAACTCAGGAGAGTTAAGCTGTTGTCATTAGCACTTTTTCTGGTGGCCAGTAAGGAAACACAACTCCCAAAGAGCCGTGGCAGTGGCTAAGCTGGGATTCCTGGAGGCTGCGATGGGTCTCAGTGCTGATTTTTCTGACCAGGCACTCCAAACACCAACAATGAGTGAATCCTTGCCCCAGCCCTTCTCCCTGCAGGGGCTCTAAGAGTCCTTTCTGCTTGGCTCCCTGTTTCCCTTGAGTTTTGCTAAAGAAATGTCCTGGGGATCTTTACTGCTGTCAGGTGTGGTTTAAATTGGCTACTGGATGTGGAGGTTTCTGGGCAAGAAAAGAGTCATCAGCATCATCTAAAAAACCTAATACCAGAATGAGTTTCAGTGTTAGCCAACTAATTCTTACCTCAACAGAGACATGAGAGAAAAAGCTCCATAAACTGTTGCCCACTGTGGATTTATGGGCACCATATTATGCCAGTCTCTTTTACAAATCTTTATTGTCTCTGAGTTGTGAGATGTTGATAAGAAGTTGAACTCCAGAACTGGGACTCTCTAAAGCTGAATTAGTTTAAACCTTACATAACTGCAAAATATGAGAATATCACATCGTGAGTCCCTTCCTCCAGGACCTCAACTCAACAGACCCTGAGTTGTGATCAGGTTTGCTTCAGGGCTGGCTTTGGAGCCCATAAGATGCAAAAATTGCACACAAACCCTGCAGCCCTTAAGCTTGTTTTCCAAAAGCCCTGCAGACACAAAATTTGTGCTCTACAGTGTAGGACTGCTAGAAGGCACATGCTGGTTTTCTTCTCTCATGTCACACGAGAGTAGGTCACGTTTCCTCTGCCCCTTCCTTCCATCCAGCCCCCTCTGAGGAGCAGTGACCTGAGCAGGGTTTGGCACTGGGAGCCCTCCCTCCATCTCTCAGCCATCTCCAGCTTCTGCCTCTCAAACTTCACTGCTGGTAAAGTTTGAACTCTTAAATTGCTGACTTTGTAAAGAAGGGAGAAAAGAAAGAGGAAAAGAAAGAAGAGGAAGGAAAAACTAATCTGGAATTATGCCACCGTTGCAAAAGTGCTGGGAGGCAGAAAGGCAGGAGTCCCGTGGCTCCCACAGCAGCAGCTGGCTGCTGTTCCTGCCCCTGGGCTCATTGTGTTCCCTGCAGGTGTATGGCTGTCAATAGCAACGTATTTGGGAAGATTTCTGCATTATTTCTGAAGTGCTTCTCTGTAAAAGAGTTTCTGTTTCGTGAAGAAGCTGTTCTGGTTCTTACTGAGTATTCAGCCAAGGGTCATGGAAGTCCCCTTCCTCTGACCTCTCTACTTGACATTACAATTCCTCATTGTTTTTTAAAGAGAAAAAATAAATACTACAATATGATGCAATTGGTGTAATATGATTACTTCAACCTGTCCTGATTTGGTCTGTTACTTTCTGAGTAAGGGTTTTAAAAGCAGGAGCTGAGTGAGGGATCTCATACAAAATCAGTATCCAAAGATTATTCTTGGAATATTAGTCTTGGTTTCTGGAGGGAGGGCTCTGTTTTGGCTATAAGACTGTCCCAGGACAAGCTTTGTTTATATTCCAGAATCCTCTATGTGTGTGTATGTACGTGTGAACAGTTTTGATCCAGAGAGTCACTGCTGGTGTTAGCAGACACCTTGTAAAAGGTAATCATCACCTGAGGAAATAGCATTGCTAGCCCTGCTCCAAACACTTCAGAGGGTTTGGCTTGAATTGTATTCATCCATGGTTTCCATCACCTTGGCTTTCATTTTAGGGGCCTCTCTGTGAGAGGTGACTGGGAATGCTTAGACAAGGTGTGATGCAGGTGCTGCCGCCCTGTGCCTGAGGCTGTGCTGGCTGTAACCAGGGATGTCTTGGAAACAACAGAGGTTGCCTCGTGGAGGACCCTTGGTCAGAACCAGGGGAGCCATTCCCTGCTCTAACACTGATCATTTTAACCACAGACTCAATAAACCCTGGAGAAGCAAGAAAGGTAAAATCATCAGCCTAATAAAATTACACAAACTGTGGGCCAAACCAGCTCTACCATGTTGCCATCCCTGCCAAGGAAAAGGAGCGTACCTGGCTTGGGCAAGAAGGATTTGGGGAGGGGCTGGAGGGTGCTGATGGAGCTGCAGCATGGCAACAGAGGAAGGAGACAGCAACACAACGTCCAAAAAAGCATAACACTGTTAAGAGAAAACAATCTTGTATTAAAATCAGTGTAAGGCACTCCTGGAAATTACAGCCCAATGGGCATTAGTTTCATACCAAATAAATGGGAATAAAAAATGATGATAAACACAAGACATTTGGCTAAGCAGAAATACATAGGGACAAAGCTGCAGAGAATTATAAAGGAAGACTTTCCATCTCAAAACATAAAATTCTTTGAGTGTGTCAGTGAAATGGAAGATAAGGGCCAACCAGCATATACCTTTTATCTAGGCTGGCAAAAAAAAAAAAAAAAGGAACGGACAAAGGAGTTAAGGCACTTGTGAGATGCCCTCAAGGCATCTCTGTGTAAAACTGAGTGTTCACAAACCTCTGAAAAGCTGATCCTGAAAAGGAGAAATACAATTAGATGCAAACAGTAGAGTTACAAGTGTTTTGAAACAGAAATGCTTATTCATATTATCTGCCTTGATGATGGAATGAGCACCAAGTCACTGCCATTGAAACACGGTGGTTTCAAAATCCTCCAGGAGATCGATTTCTTTTTTCTGCAGAACTAATTTTTTTTAAATACAAATTCAAATAAATCAAATCAAGGTAACTGAATCTAGCACTCAGCACAAGCACTAAGAATTTAACTCGACCCAGGATGTTTACTGAAGTAGCTGAGAACCTCTAGACCCAGATGAGGGGCTGGTCAGAGGAGGTGGGGATGGAGCCTGAGCTGGTGCTGTTGGATGGAATGGGGTAGGATGGCTCCTGCTGTACACAACCTGCCTTTCCTACTTGTCCTTTTGTCTGTGTTTACGGGGAAATGCTGGATCTAACAAGCACTCCCATGTGCCACAGGACTGAAAAATAAACTACTAAATAATTTTATATGGGTTTGTGCTTGGGAACTGACTGCACTCTCCGAGGCTGCAGTACAACTCTGCCGCTTAAAAAACATCAGAGAAGCCACACATTTTGAATGTTCTAACCACAGGAAAAGCTTTAATGGGAGTTCACGCCTTATTAAACACCAGTGAATCCACATGAGAGAGAAACTTCGACTAAAGAGTGGATTTTCTGGTGTCTAATAAGCCTCTAACTCCCATTAAAGTTCTTTCCCAGGGTTTAATTCATTCTCTTGACTGTTTTTTGTTTGGTTTGTTTTGTTTTGTTTGTTTTTTGGTTTTTGTTTTTGGGTTTTTTTTTTGTTTTGGTTTTGGTTTTTTTTTCCCCCTCAACCTGATTACCTGCTCTTGTGAAATTTGCAAAACCTTAATGTTATCCAGACATTCATTTCTCTGAGAGCAAGATGGGCAGTGGGCTTAAGAATTACAGGGGACGGGTTGGATGGAGTGTGATGTTACAGGAAAACATGTTGAAAATAAGATCCCATTAGCCTGGCAAGAACAGGAGAAGCTGCTGTGCTGACCGTGCAGATGACAGAGCTGAACATGGTATTTTTAGAAAGTCAGCCAAGCAGATAGTGCCATGTCCCTTTCTGCACTCTTCCCTTCTTTTTACACAAGCCATCATCATCCCAGAGGCGAGAATGGGTGTACGAAGTACGGTCTGTGAAATAGCTGATTTTGCTAAGCAGCACCCCCATGGAGGTGATGTTTCACTATCCACCCCATTGCCTGGGAGCTAAAAAATGGCAAACAACCTGCACAAACCCCTGTGGGGTTTTTCTGGGGTCCCTGTTGTGGGGGCAGGGAGGAGGCTGACAGAGGGGTGTTGCTACCTGTCCGTGTGCTGGAGACAAGATGAGGTCACCGGGAGGTGTGACCCTCAAGCTTGGCTGCATCCCCCAGCTGGGTGGTAACAGCATCATGTGAGTTGGGCGGGGGAAGCTGGGTCTGAAAGCAGCAGCAAATGAATTAGACAGCTGATGGTGAGGCTTCAGGGCTGTCTCAGGGGAGAGAGGAGCTGTTTACTCCTCTGCAAGGTGTTCTTAGGAGGCTGCAGAGGAATTCTTCCATCACATCCGTTCTTTTCTACCAGCTGGTAATGTTTCAGGGCGCAGGGAAGCTGGGTGCAGGACAATGCCCTGTGCTCTAGAGGCAGCTGGCACAAGGATGCTGTGGCTGCTGCTGGAAAGTCCATGGGCAATTTTCATGCACATTTCCACAGTATGGAACACAGACAGGTTAAAAGCACAAGCCCATGTGTATTCCTTGCTCTCTGCATGTATGGGTTATTTCCCCTTTCTTTGTGATCAGCTAAAGCTAAAGCATTTATTAGCTATTTCTGTTGTTAGTACTCTCCCTCTTAACTGCGGCCAGCTGTGGATTGGCCTTTGCATTACAATCAGTTGCTTTGGCTCCTGTTTTATTTTGAAGTTTTAAGGTTGTGCAGGCTGAAGGAGTGTGCAGGCAGTGACACAGGTATTTGTGTTCTCCAACTACACCATCATGTCTATTCAACATTATCCCCCCTTCCCATATGTCTTACCATCCCTGTACCCTTAAACATCACAGCACAACTGCAGTTCCTGTTTTTGCAAGAGTTCCCCTTCTGTCTATAAAATTAATCAGCAAAACTGGGAGGGGAATACTGGCAACCCCTAATGAATCCTCACTTCTGACAGCTTTTTCTCTGCTCAGTGCAAGTGTGGGATTTAATATGCAAGTGCCCACACTTTGCTAGTGATGGATGAGGCTTCCATTCCTCACACAGCAGTGGGGTTGGTGTTACAGGGCAGTGCAGTCGTAGGCACTGGAGGGAACTGGGCTCTGCAGTGTCAGGAAAAGGGGGTCTTTGTCTGCAGATATTCCTGTGCCCAGCAGATGTACCAGAGGAGGTGATGGTCATTCCTGTCTCCCCTCTTTCATCCTTGGGAAAGCCACAGTGTCCCTGCATGGGGCGAGCAGCAAAACCCCACTCAAGAGCAGCTACTGTGAACATGGCCACAGCAGGGCTACCTGTGAATTGAGCCTGTGAAGGAAATGGCATCACTTTCTTCTCCAGGACAGCAGCTGAGAGGGCCATGGGGCTGTGGAGGAGCTGCAGGAGTGGGGGACAACAGATCCACCCCAGACCAAGATTAGCTGTGATGGGCACTGTGTTCCCAGGGCATTGGGTGTCATCGTGTCTGGCACCCGAGAACGCCACCCTCCAGGGGTGGGTGGGCAACCCTCCAACGACTGCAGAAAATCCCTTGTCACAGGGTGAAAACAACAGCATTCACATGGACAGTTGTCTGCCTGCTTCAGAACGTAACACAAAACAGAAGGCAAACATATCAACACCAGGGACTGCAAAGCTCCTTGCACACAAACCCGATAGTGATGGGAAGCAGGGTCATGGAGAGGATGGCTGTGGTGTGGTTTGGGGCCCTTCCACCTTAAAGTCTCTGGGTGTTGGCAGGTTTCCACCCTGGCTCGTGCATCCACACTCAGAGCAGCCCTGTGCCTGGGCACGGCCAGATACTGCTGGTTATCTCCGTGGGTCAAGGAGCCCAAGACACTGGGTGGGAGATATTTATACCAAGGCATTTCCAGCTCATTCAGTGCTCGCACTTCTGTCTTGCTGTGTCCCAGAACGCTGTGACAGCAGCACTGACATTGCTGGTGCTGAGGAGCTGCAGAGTCAGTGCCACCAGTCCCATCCCAGTGCAGCAGCAGTGGCTGATAGGTTGGTCCCCACTTCTGGCAAACCAAAACCAAGGGCCAATATTGCAATAAATCCCATGGGCAATATGGGAGTGGTAGGAGTGAAGGCTGGCTATTGTCATCCACCACTGACCTGAGCAGGAAACAGGAGCAAAATCGTTACATGTGGCTGCACTGCCTTCTTTGTCTTTAGTGGACCCTTAAACCCTGACACCAGGAGCCACAACATGGACTCAGACCTGCAAGAGATTGAGAGTGTGAGGCAGCATGTTTCCAATAGCAATAAAAATATCAAACTAGTTGTTTTCTCTCCCTCCCTCTGTAACTGAAAACTGAAGTCACCATGTCTGGGTGTGTTTTGAAGCATCCCCATCACAGCACGGGCTGCTGGTGGTGGTCACATCTGGGCGGAGATGACATGGAAAACAGTCATTTTCCTCTTCCTTTCCCAGCCTGCTGGTTCAGTCAGCACAGTGAGTTGCTGGGGTGGGCACAGACAGCCCCAGTTTGGTGTGCACAGGCACAGCACAGCAGGCACTGGGCAGCCAGGCAAGCACAGAAATGGAAAACTCTGGTCTTCCTGCAGAAACAGTGCAGCTCCAGACTGGTCCCCACATGCCTCCATGTCCCGGTGTGAGAGACAGATGTCTTCTGCTTCTTGAGAATATATACATATATGTGTCCTCAAGCTATGTGTATACACATTGTAGAGATAAAAATCTTTTAGACAGGTCGAGGTGTGTTTGTTTTCCAATTCCAGTACATACTATTTCACTGGCAGCTCCTCAGGGCTGGGAGTCTCTCAGGTGAGTTGTGAAGAACAAGCACATAGGGAAGGTGTCTGACAGCATGAGGTATGGGGAGGAGGAGGCAAGCCCTGCATTCCAGCTCTCCTTGAGCCTCTCCTGTGTGTCTAACTCAGTGTTATAGATGAACAACTCATACTAGAAATCCTGGCTTACTCTGGTAAATCCAAGAGTCAGGTTGCTTGGCATTGGCAGAAGCAGACTGGACCTCATGGACCTTGGCAGTGGGCACTGCAGGACTAGGAACAAGCAACTGCTGGCAGTGACTTCTACAGTCAATTTAGCATCAGCCAAAAGAGCACATGGACTGATTTCATTACCAACCAGCTGATGAAAAAAGGTTTTTTATGAAAATAAATCCAGGTTAATTGCTTTAACTTGAGAGCCTAAGTCCTGGATTTCCTCTCCACTTTGCACAAGGCTCCATGAGTTATGGCTGAACCTGTTTTCCTCTGCCATGGGCATGCACGGGTGAACAGAGAGAAAGAGGAATGTAGCTGAACTTCATCCACTTCAGTATCATCCTGAATAGATTGTGGCCTGTGGGAACAGTATTTTGCTTATTTTTATAAAAAATGCCGTCATCAGCACTGGGGCGTAACATCTATTTGGAGACTTCCATGAAAATGACTCCAAACAACAGCTTGAGATTGACCACTTCCCTCTGACAGGTTTCACAAGGCAAGATGGAAGATCAGTCTTTAAGGCAGCAGCAGCAGCTGTTCCTCTCCTCTGCCTTGACAGCAGCTGAGGTTGGTGTTGGGGTTATTGGTGGCGCCATTGGCTCTCTCTCCTCTATGTCTTTGCCTTGTGATACTTCCTGAGGCTGGTGTTGTAGATGGGGTGACACACTTCACTTTAAGAGAGAAATAGCAATATGTTTATTTATATAAACTAGTTACTGAATGAAGTTTGATGCAACAATTGTCTAACAAGATTCAATGGCAAGGTTTGCTTGATTATTAACTGCATAGAGGACAGATCAGCCAGAAATGCCAGGGACACTCTCCCAGTGAGACACGAGGTTTAGGAAGGACCTCTTTGTTCTAATATCCTTTCTCAGGGGAGTCTGGGTGTGTTGTGATGCAGATTTAGTCCCAGACTTGGTCAATGGTTTATGTCTAAAGGACTGCATATGCACAACCAATCCTTTGCATCACTTAGCTAAGGTTTCAAAATTTTAGCACATTTATTGCCAATTCACTCACCAACTATCTGATGTGATAAGGATCCTCTCAGCCTTGAGGAATAACCTTGAGAGGTGTCCCTGCTCAAGGGCAGCCCTTGTCCCGCAGCCTGCTGCAATGCAGGAGAGCCCAACAGGCCCTGGGCTGCCCACTATTTATGGAGTAAGATGATAGACTTATGGTCATATTTACATACCAGCCGTATTTTGGTTGGCACATGCTCAGCTAGCCCTCAGCTGTTGAGCAAGATGTATGACCTTTAGCTATTGCATTGTTATCTCCTTTCCCGGAGCCCCAAACCATCACAACCACCACCAGTGGCTATTGCTTAAGCAGAAAGCAGAGGAGCACACCACCATGGCTGGTTATTCAAAAACAGCAATCACAGCACAAAGTAGATCCCACAGCTGAAAGCCTTTCTGGGGGCGTTTTTGAGCACCAAGAACCTCCTTTCACCAAAGTAGTTTCCCTTTTGTCTCCTCTTTCCTGTTTGGGGTGAGGGCTGTGGGGCCACCCATGATGTGAACAGCGGATAAGGATTGTCTCTAGACCTTCTGAAGGGCAGCTATTTGCATGTTTTCCAAGCCAAAATAAAAGGTAATGTTTCAGGAGGTGGAAGTCATATTCCCCCGAGCTCCCATCCACTGGACCACAGGTGTCCTTGGACAACTTGTGCCCATCCTAAAGCTGCTGCCAATCTCCCACCAAAGTGGGATTGAATTTTCTGGAGGCTCCTGGACTGTGGTTTCACTGTGGAAGCGGCAGGCACTGGGCACAGGCTAGGGTAGGGTTTGCTTTTGTTGCCCAGCACTGTCTCTCCCTGTGCCTCGCAGCCTTCCTTGCTGGGTTTGTCCCCGCCTGCCCTGCCCTTGGCCCTTTGTACCGGGAGGGCTGCTGTGGAGGGGAAGCAAGCACCTCCCTGGGGAAGCGGCCAGATCGCAGCGTGACAAACAGGTTGCTCAACCCTGGGTTGGAGTTACTGATCCCATCTCATGCTGACCCGCTTCTCAGCAGCACCAGGAAACCTTTGCGTCAACGTTTTCCAGGCAGAGGACTCCACTTGGCTGCAGTGCAAGTGTCAGAGTTATCAGAGAAATCTGATTTTTAAGTATGTTCTGACCATTCAGAATTCAAAGGATATTGCAAAAGCACACCCCAACAGCTGCTAAGATACAATACTTGGAGGCAAGGCTTCCAGTGGAATGTATTTTTTGGCTGCAGGTTTCCCTCCCCCAGGTAAAAGGCTGAGGCTTCCTCTTGGGTGCAAGCAGCTGGGTGTATTTTCCTCATGACCGTCACAGAAAAAGGAGCTTGCACAGGGATTCCAAGCAAAAACAACAGCGTAAAGGTTTGTCAAACAAAGACAATGCCCTCATACTGGAGCTGGTGGGCACATGCTGAGCCTTTCCTCAGCAGAAGGACCTCAGGGGTTTCCTTATGCCACAGAGCTCCTTGAACCTGCCGCTTCCCCAGGAAGCAGGATCAAAGGCACCCATAGCAAAAATAATCCTGATAAACACAAGATGCAGTTCAGAGCCATTTTCTCTTTTTGATTGTAGACTTTGGATACCGGCTGGAACGCACTTGCTTCTCTGCCATAGAGGTTGTTTTCGTTATCTGTCTTGGAGCAGCTCAGGGCGCTGGTGGTATGGGTCAGGCTCTGTTCTCTGGGATGACAAAGACATCCTGAGGGTGAGCCTGGCAGTGCCTCCCTCCTCTGGAGAAGCACAAGTCAGAGGGTTAAAGAGTGATGAAAGAGCCAAGGCATGATGCTTCGCTGCCTTACCTGGCACAGTTTACTCATTGCTAAAGAGTAATTCATGTAACTGCCTTGTACAGGTGCGGTTCTGAACAGGATCATCTCTTTCTGGAAAAGATGCAGACTTCATACTGATTTGTATAAGTGAGGTTTGGGGTTGTTCACCTACTTAACCTTTTCTGTGCAGCATCTCATTTGCAGGATTGAAACAAACCTCATAGATACAGCTGCTCCTCTCTTTGCTTCAAACTCCTACACATCTCTGTTTCTCACCTCCTCCCAGTATAGACCAGACACTCTACATGCTCCTCCCTCAATATTTTCAGTAAACTGTGGTCAGAAGAGTTAGCAAGAGCTCCTTAAAAGGATTGACATTATGCTGCCAATGGGGAAGGGTGGTGCTTTTGCTTAGATGTCTCTGTTTCTGCAGCCACAAATGTGCAGGCAATCGACCATATCTGATGGAATACTACCAAAGCAGCCCTTTCTCCCAACCTGATTCAGAAAAGCTGGAGGTAAACAACAACATTCAAGAACTTTTTGAGCCAGTCCAGCTGCGGATTGTGGAGGGAGTAATGGTGTAGTCAATGGTGAGAGAAGCACAGGGAGATGAGCTAATGTGCAGTAGAAATAAAGCTATTTGGTGTGCTTTGTGTATCATTTAACTGTCAGAGATGTTTAGAGAAAAGCAAAGTCTGAAGAGGTGTATGATTGTTAAAAATGTGGAGTTTTTTTGCTGTATGTAAGCTTGAAAGAAAAAGAATTACTGACATTCCTGGAATTATTCCAAATTTAAATTTGGTGCAAAAGTCAGATTCTGGGTGTGCTTGTTGTAGAAATCCATCTTTTTTTTTTGTCTCCCTGTCATTTTGTCTTTACATATCATGCAAGTTTGCTCTTGAGCTGTCTCTGCTGTGTTGGTCAGCTCTGCCTGGGAAGAGCCAGGGCCCCCTCACTCTCCTCCTCTGTGTGAGCACATTCCTTGTGCTGACCAGGCAGAACAGGACGGATTTCCTTCGATGCCATTTCCTGATGATTTCTGACTAACTGTGGAGGAAGTTAAACCAAAGAAATGATGAATCTTCTGGGTGTTTTTTTTAGTTTAAAAACACTTTTAAAAGGACACTTCTTATTTTTGAACTGTAAACAGCTTGCCTGCTGTCCTGCTGCCTACCTCATCTTCATGGATAAGACACACACCAAAGGTCAGATACATTTTCTGCTGGGAAGCCCTTATCCTTTTGGGGGAGCTTGATTTGCCACCGTCAGTATATTGGGCTTGCTCAGTGCTTGAAATGAATCATTTATGTGACTGATGTGACTAAGGGCTACTGCTCCTGTGGCCAAGGGCAAAGCCCTCAGCCTCTGGATTTCTGGGGCTCCAAGGGGTCTGGGCAAGCCCTGTGGATGTCAGTCTGCTTGACAGGAGAAGGAGCAGCGGCAGGAGATGGGAGACAGTCAGTCTGTCCCTCCAGCCCTCCTGAGACTGCCTGCACCCAGGCACAGCCGTGTTGGGATAACATAGTCCATGGTAGGGCATGTCCTGAAGCAGCTCAGTTTTGAAGGGGAACATCTCAGAGTGTCTGAAATTCCAGCTGTTAACAGGGATCTCAGCTGGATGCCCTAGTGGTGGAGGCACCCAAGCCCCACTAGCACTCCTTTTGGAAACTTTGTCTCCCTTTGCCTGGTAAGGCTGGCTGCTTCCCAAAAGCTACATTAATACTAAACAGAGAGACCAAAGAGTTACTGAGACCTCAGGGACTTCATGAAGCCCTGTATTGCTCAATCCTCCTGTTCTCTCTGTAGAGGAATTTTCTCCCTCAGGTTGTACAAAAGGTTGTACTTAAAACTTGTCCTGAACTTTGATCTGGAGACCTAAAAGCAAAAGCTCCTAGCCTTCTAGCACCTCCTCAAGCACTTACAGACACCTGCCAGCGTTGCCTTCATTTGATGTCTTGCCTTTTCCATTGTTGTGTAACTTTATAAAACACTCTGTGCCTTTCCAGAGAAAACCAAGGTGCTGGCAGAGCAATATTCTCCCAGAGGATGTGACAGAATGGATGCTGTGGGGAAAAATACAGAGCAGGTCTCCTCCCTTGTTCTGTGCTGCTCATGTGGGGAAGGATGGTAAGAAATGACAGCAGCAGTAGCAAACACAAGCATCTGAAGATAACAGCATAGTCAGAGGCAATTCCAAGGAACAGAGCTCCTGGACAAAAAACTGAAGAAAAACATTAAGAAATAACCCCAACTGCAAGAACCACCACAAACACATGCAAGGAAAGCACCCCCAAACTGCATTAAGTTTTAAAGACCTCAGTGAGAGCCCACCAGAGAGTAAGGGCTTTTCAGGCTCTTACACAGTGATGGATTTGCCAATGCTGAGATCCCCAAGCTGTCAGAGCAGCATGCTGAGGCTGTTTAACAATGAGCTTATGCTAAAATAGGATGTGAAAGTCAAATATCAAAGTAGGACAAAACAGGACAGTGAATGAAAGGTTGGGTCGCTCCCTGCTTGGTCCTGCATTACAACAGGGCCTGGGATCAGCTCCCCAGGTGGGGAGGGGCCAAGTCTCTGCCAGCTGCATCCTTTGTTTGAGCTGGATGTGGTACCCTGGCACCCAGTGTGCTTCCATAAATATGTATAACCAGAGAGCCAAATCCCTCTACACTCTGTGCCCTAAACAACTGGAAGAGGAGCTTTAGATGCTGTTTGATGGGGAAATGCAGATCTTAAGACCTGTCAAAACACAGCATGCAGCCTGCATTAGTTGCTGGCAAAAGCACAGGACTAAGACCCCACAAACTCAGTGTTGTCTCTGCTACTGCCACTGGCCTGGGGGGAGTCACTGTCCTGCAAAGCCCACATGAAAAATCAAAAATAAAATATGGGTCCTTTGCCAAAGCTCTTGGAGATCTCCTGGAGAGAAATGAGATACCACCACTGTGGCCCAAGACCTGTATCCTTGAGTTGATAAAGTTCCCAGTGCAGGCAGGGTTACACAGGAACTCTCATTTTTAAGTCAATGCTTTAATCAGGTTCTCTGGCTCAAAAAAGACTAAAGCAATTTCACCCTTAACCAAAACAGAGGCAAAAAGCACTGGGGCAATAGGTTGGATATTAGGGAAGGGTTCTTCCCCACAGGGTAGTTGGGCACTGGAAGAGGCTCCCCAGGGAAGTGGTTGTGGTATCACGCCTGCCACAGTTCAAGAAGCATTTGGACAACACTCTGAGGCACATGGTGAGATTCTTGGGGCTCTGCTGTGCAGGACCAGGAGTTGGACTTTGTTGGGTCTCTTGTGGGTCTCTTCCAACTCAGGATATATTCTATGATCCTATGATAGGGGATTACTGCCTTTTTAGACGGCTTTGTGTTTCATGCCCCATGAAGATTATCTGGTTTTGGTTGGTATCTGTCTGGCTGCTTTGTGGCTTTTTGCTTCAGAAAAGTATTTGATACAGTTTGAAACTGCAGATGTGACTAGAGAGGCCAATTTCTACCAAGTGCTTAAACAGCCAGATCTTTTGCTGTCAGTTTTTTCACCTATTATTGTCCAATCACCAAAGTACTATGCACAGAGGTGTGAGAAGTCTGAGAGCTTCCTGGCTCACTCCATGGTGGCAGGGGTGATGGTAGCTTTGGCATGGTTGGTTCCATCTGAGGCTCTGGGAGCTGGTGCAGCAGAGGGAAGTCACTTTTCTGGGGAGTTCTCCCTGAGGAAAGGGCCACTCCCATCTCTGCTGGGCAGAGGACATGGAAGCAGCTGTGAACCAGCAGTCACACTTTATCTGACCTTTTGTTTGTCTGACCTGCCCTCCCTAGAAGACTGACCACAAAAATGTCATGCAGTTCTCTTCTATCAAGCTCACAGGCAAAGGCTTATCTGAATCACACGTGTCCTGAGTCGTGCAGCCAACTTTCCATCAGTGCCTCTGCAAGCCTTGCACGTCCCCTGATGGCCCACAGTATCAGGCCAGGATTACAAAGCATGTAGATCCAAGTGTGACACAAGCCTGGAGCAATAAACAAACTATTTCTAAAGTACCTGGCTTGTTAGCAGCGAGACTTGCTCAGGTCTGCTCCCATGGACTGCCTCATTTCATCTTCCAAATCCCAAGATGTGCACATTGAAAGGATCCCACGTCCCCAGCTTGCTGCATGTGGAAATGATATTAACAGCAGCCACACTCCTCAGCACAGAGCAATTAAAGGATCAGGTTAAATTAACAACTAGTCTTTGTATCCAAGCCCAGAGTGTGTGCTGAACAAATTTGTGCTTGTGGTCTACATCGTTGCTCAGTAAGTGTGGCCCCTTCCTGCCCTTGGGCTGCGGAAGCAGCAGGGATATGCTCAGGAGTTGGGGCTGGGGGGCTGCAACTTACCCTGGTCCCAGAGGGATGTAGACATCAGTCCAAGTCACAACTTCACACTTCTTCATTATTCTAAAAATAATCTCCATGACACACAGGCCTATGACATTTGTTTGTAAATCTGTTTGAATTTGCATCCAAATAATTTATATGAACAAGTCACTGCCAAATAAGAGATTTTAAAAACAGGAAAAGCATTAAATGAAAAATGTGGACGTTTTTCCCATGAGTACCTTTGCTTAACAAAATAATTAAAGATCAGAGCTAACTTTTATATTAATTTATTAGAAAAAAGATACAGTTTAATGTGCAAATATATACACCAAACATTACAATGAAACATGAGGAAGGCAAGCCCCTTCCCTTTATCAACGACTTACTCCTTCGTAACAGAGATGACTGTTTAATGCTTCCCCACAGATTTACAAATACACAAACAAAAAAAAAATGTATAATGCTTCATTTGCACAAGACAGAAGTTTATTTTTATCTGAAAAAAAATATTCTGGCTTCGACATGGCAGAAGTCTGCTATTTTGGTGGCTTTTATTTTTTTTTCTAAACCTGAGCAAGTTCTGTGGAACAGGGGTACAGAGGGAAGGCGTTGCCCTGTGCTTCATTCTCCTCACAGCATCTGGTGGTCTTTGAATTACCAAACCACTGAATCACTTCAAGTGAATGTAACTCCAAAATTTACACCTGTGATGTAGTTAGTGACATGGAAGAAAGAGGGCACAACCATTGGCAAAAGTGAGCTGGCTGGAAACACCTGGCTCCAGTTAAATGGCTGTTAACATTTCTCAGGTTCATGTCTGCCAGTAAGGACATTAATGCTGCGTCCTGTAATAAGGGAATTATAAATGTAGAATGCAATTTAGTTCAAGAAAGCAAATGAATTGTGGATCCTGCTGTGTCTTGCTCAAAAGCATGGTCATGGAAGAAGTGCAGAATGAGGCTGTATTAAACCCAGTAACGAGGGAAACCAGATGATGGCCCCAACAACCATCACAGGACTCAAAGCCTTGAACTTGGTTATTTTCCACATCATCCTGCAACCAAGCTTCATCTGGCAAGTCCACAGGGTGACATTTCCAACTGAACAAAAAACATTCTGCTCATTCAGAGCTTCTGTCCATTTTAAATGAGAAGCCCCAGCAGCGCTGGAGAAGGCACTACAAGTCCTGAGCCGGGCAAGGCCAGTTCCCCCAGAAGAGAAGTTTCCCAAGGGACCACTGGCCACCCCATGCTCATTTAGGTGCAGAGCCTTTCATTGCATCAGCTCTCCTAACACTTTTGATCCCTGGCAAAAAGCAGGCACCACCAGGAGTGTGCCTGGCAGGCCCCAGAGCTGGTGCTACCCAAGGGCTCCGGGCTGGGCTGTTTTCCCACATGACACTGTCAAAAGTTGACTGAGTTCTTAGGTTTTCTTTCCTCTTTGGCCAAGGGATCAGAATTTAAGAAAAGACTGAACTAAACAGCGTCTCTTTTTTTCTCTGTAACACCCCTCCTCTCCCACCTGTTGACTCTATGGGTAGTGGCCCACAAGTTTGTCAGCCACGTACTCAAGCAAAGACTGCTGCGGCTCCATCTGCACCCAAATCCTTGGTGATGGGGTGGCCACAGCAGATTTGGCCTTTGCCATCTTCCCTCCATCTTCCTCCTCTTTACCCTCTTTGAAGTATTGTGAAATTTGACAAAAACTAAAGAAAAACCCAAACATCTTGGGCGAGCATTATTCTGCTTTTAAATTATGTTTTTTTTGCTGTACTTTTTTAATTGTTCCTGTTTCATGTGTTGCACTGGCACAAGAATGCATATCACTGACCCTGGGCAGAGGGCAAAAACAGACCTTGCATCAAAAATGTGAGTAAACCCTCAAACTTGGCTTTTCGTTAAAAAGTGAAAGTTAGAAACCAGTGAGCAGAGTTTGATCAAGATAAGGGAGAGGTGGGGGCAAGCAGGGGACACGGGAAGTCGAAAGGGGCCATTCTGATCTAAGGACAGTCCCTGCCAAGCTATATCCTTATGTCCTTTTAGGGGAATAAAAATACTGAGAGAGATCTTTCTTCTCTAAACTTCTGAATGATCCCTTAACCAGGTTTGTTGAAGTTTAAATATTTTTACAATAAACTAGAGTAACAAGCAAGTCAGTTGCCTCCAGTAACTCAGTGTTTTTTCACTTCAGAAGATTTTCTGACAGCCTGAAAAGAAGCACTCCAGTCAAACATGAGCTGATCTGTATGTGATTCTGATCCACATCAGAGGCTGGCCTGACATCACTCCCCAATCAAGGGTCTGCAGTAGCAGAACATAACTTCACCTGCCCTTTGTGGAGGTTCTGTGACCCTAATGTAATGCACCTCTTAGCTGGCCTTTTAAGCCTTTCAGTACATCACCATACACCAAGAGCTTTCAGTGACATGTGTTATTTGTACACCTTGAAAGGACAGAAATTCTTGTGAGCAGAAAGTCAGGGGTCTCAATATCTGTGGCCTTCCCATGCTTCCCTCCCTCTGACATCTCTGTGGGGGTGCAGGTCTCCACAGCCTCTCCCCACAACCACTGCTCCTGTTGCAATACCACTTCCAGGGCACAGTTGCTCACAGCTCTGCTAAATCAGTTTGAGGACAAAACCTGGGGTTCTGACAAACTCATTTTCACAGCAGACACATGAGATGTATACAGAAAAGTAGGAATTATCTCCAACGTTTTTATGAACATCCGTTTTCTCTTTAGAGCTTTAGTGAGGGGACAGGGAGGAGCAGAGTAGGAGGGAACAGCAGGTCAGCTATCTGCAGGATTAACCCCGGTTTTCCAAGCAGCTCTAGTCCAGGAAACTTTGTGCCTGCAGGCCTGGATGCCCAGTGCGCCCCAGAGTCAATAAAGGTGCTGGTGAACCATGTTCTTGCAGGGTAAGCTAATGACAGCCTGGTCACCACACACCCCCAGGGCTTGGGCTAAAGAAGCAGTGAGACTTGCAAGCCCTTCAGCTCTCTTGAGGTAGGAGGAAAACTGTGTTTCTGTTGGCTACGCTGCCTCTCCCACAGGATGTGTGACTCGGGTGCATCTCTCAGCCTCCCAGAGTGCCCAAATGGTTGGAGCAGAGTGAGGGCAAGGAGGAAGTGGAGCAGGAGCCTTGAAATGCCAGCGGTTTCTGCAATGACATTTCTATGACCTCTGTTTGGTAAATCAGCATTTTTGGGATGTCAGGTTACAGTAATGCAATGTGGTAACAACAGGCACACAAAGGGAGGCCAGTGACTTGGCACTGACAGAGAAGAAATCCTTCATAAAGGTCCTGTCTGTCTGTCCACGTTGACAGGATCAGAACTCCAATGGCTACTGTGACTTAACTACAGGAGCAAAGCCCGTGAGACCAAATCCAGTGTGGGTCACTCAGTGCCACTGCCTACTTCCATGAGTCAAGTGGCTGTGTGCCACTTTAAAATAAAGACTGCAGCCAAGCATTTAAACTTAAATATCTTATAAACTATACACA
Organism: Formicarius rufipectus; assembly: GCA_013399695.1. NCBI lineage: Eukaryota > Metazoa > Chordata > Aves > Passeriformes > Formicariidae > Formicarius > Formicarius rufipectus. The sequence continues at coordinate 393,296 of VXAU01006054.1, forward strand.
TATGTGATCCTGAGATAGTGGCTGTAACAAGTCCCAAGGTAGGCAAGCTTCCTGAACCCAGAGGTCCTCACGCCGCCTGAGCGCATTGTTGTTGTGTTTTGGCAGGCTCCTGGTCTCTCTCGGAGCACACTGAACTTCCTAATGCTCTTTCTTTTTTGGGGTGGGTCTAGTGAAACAATCGAATGACGACTGCTACCAGCAACTCCAATGGCATTTCTTCTGCTGTTCAGATGAAAACATTCTTGATCCTTTGCCAGTTCTCTCAAGACTTGCAGAAACAGGCTCACAGCTTCCCTTTCTGCTTTCTGGCCAGCCAAGAGCTGTGTGGCTGCAGCCTGCTGCTAGAAGAGCAGCTGTGCTGTGCCATGCTGAAGACACTTCTCAAGACAGGAGAGAAAACATCAGTAGGAGTTGGATAGAAAGGTGACGAGTATGAGCCACAATGGAGGGAAGGAGTTTAATACGACTGTTGTCCAGAGGGTCAAAGACCACACGTTCCAGTCGCATGGCTACGGAGTCCTGTTTGGAGTTCTGACAGCATCAGCCCACAGTCAGACCTTTTAAACCCAGGGGAAAAATATTTTTCAAAATTCTCTTTGCTTAAGCACTATATGTTCAAAAAGTTTTTATTGTGTCAATATTTTAGCCCTTAGTTGATTAGTCACCAATACCTGTCAGATGCCCGCTGCCCTAAGAGCACTCCAAGCACCTGCAGTATTTGTAGGAATATCAAAAAATCGCTTTAGCAACTAGGAATTATGCAACTGAAGGAGATGAACTAGATGAACTAGATGAACTCCAACAATGCAACTTGTAGTGGATTTGTTAACGTTAAGTGTATGACTCGTCACAGCATCATGCCAGAAAATGGTACCATGTAGCTTAGTGGTAAGGGCAGTAAAAAGGGTAATGCATGACTTTAATCATCAACGAACCACTCACTAAACATACTATTTCCAGCTGAAATCAAAGGTTTCCAGTAAAAATGCCTCTACAGATTGTAAGCATCTTACAACTCTCTCTGCCTCTGAACTCTACTGTGATAGCTGCTTCATTAACATTGTGGTTCCAGTGCAAAGAAAAAATAAAAACTTCCAGATCCCAAATCTTCTTCCTTTAGGCTTTTGATTGTCTTTCATCTGTCCATTCCTGCTTAGTGTTCTGTAAAGCTTGAGTCTTCTGTTCATCTACCTGGACATAGTCCACTCTCTGCTCCTCAGACAGAAAAGGTTTCTGCAGGACAGAGAGGAATAAAACAACGTATTAATTTTCAGGATGAAAAGGGATGCTAGTGAAACTTGTCTAGATTTTGTTTTCCCTTTCCCTTGTTCCTTGATTGCTTCACTTCACCTTGAAGCTCACAGTGACATCAGCTGACAAAAGCATTGCTTTACAGCCCGCTTTAAGCTATAATTATCCATCTGTTACCCTGTCACTCAGCCCAGCACAGTGAGCGAGGGAAACGTGCTGTGCTGGCTAATTCCATGCAGATAATCATTCTCTCTTCATCTGAGTGATCCTGCTGCAGGGATAACTTAAGTGCATTTTATCTACAGGGTTAGTTTAAATGGGAAAGTCTTGAGTCGTTTGCATCTAGGAGTGTTGGCTGATGGGGAAAATGATACACAGGACATAAAGTGACCCAAACTGACAACAGTTCCTTTCTTTGCAGTAGTACCTACCCACCACCTGGGCAGGTTAGGAGCTCTCTGGAACAAAGAATATATTTTCTCAGCGTTGCAAAGGAAATTGAAATGGTTTTGGTGATGCAAGAATAAAGATGCACATTTTGTCATGTTAAAAGAGATGGTACAGTTTTACCCCATGGATTTATCATGGGCCATAAATTTGTTACTGCAGAGATTTGGGGGAAAACTAGCAGGAAAGGCTTTGTAGAGACTTGATGAAAATGAAAGAGCATGCAGAGATCCTGCAGGCATCAACCAGCTTGCCCACAAGCCCTTATGGCTGCATGTCCCAGCACCGTCTCATGCACTGTGCCGAGCACATGTTAACAGCATGCCTATGAGTCACGCTAAGGACACCATGTCATCATCCTAATTGTGCTTTTATTATACTAATCTTGAGCCTGCCACAAGTGTAGTCAGCTGGAAACAAGATTGGTTTCATCATGACACTTAGGGCACCTAGCAGAACGTGACCCTGGGTCTTGATTTCCTCCCAGCAGACAAAAAAGAAAGGAGGCTGTGGGGTTTTTCAGGTGACTCGTACCTTCTGCACAGGGGATGGGGAAGCAGAATTAAAATCCAGTGCTAAGTAATCAAGGTTAGATTTCCTTGTCCATGGAAAAGCACCACTGTATGGAGATGTTGCCTGTCTGTGTTCCTGTCAGGAAAGAAGAGAAAATTTAAAGCTCTCAGAACATGATCCTCAAAAGAAGCAGGACCACAGCTGTGAGATTTGCCTGGTAGAATCTGAGTGAGGACAGTCAGGATCCATGTAATTTTCTATGCCAAGGCTGCATATGGTTACTAACCACAGCATAACTGATAATTGTGGGATGACATAAAGAAACTGTGAGAGCCTTTTCCCCCTGGTAATTACGGCAAAACAAACAAAGCAGATTGATATATATTCAATTTTATCAAGAAGGACCTTTGCTCAGTTTCCAAACTCAAGCCCTTGGAAGGCTCAGATTTGCAGGGGTGCCCTCTTAAAAATCATTCAATGAATTTAAAGAAATTATGAAAATTCTGTTCAAATCTAGCAACTGAATATAAATCTCATGAAAATCAGAGATGACCACAAATATATGAGAGGTTTCATCTGAGCAAAGAAATCAAACAGGCAGTGTTTACAACTGGAACTGCCCTCCTGAGCACAGGTTTTATTTGACCAGAAAAATCAAGTGGGGAGTGGTTATAACTGGAACTGCCCTTCTGGGCACATTTTGATCTGGTATAGATGAGGGTTAAAATTTGATACTATGTTTCATGAAGACCATGGTCAGTTTTGCAATATACTTTTATAGACACTGCTCTTGGGCTTTGGCTATGGAGCCAGATCTGTAGACACTGGCTCAGAAAAAGAGATTTGAGATCCATTTCCACCTAAAATTCAAAGGAAATGAAGATTCTGGTGTTTTGCAAGATATGGCTGAAGAGCAAATGAAGAAAAGGAAACCACGAAGCCAGATGTTCCTCTTTCATGGGATGGGAAGTGGGGTTAGTGCCACCAGCCAAAGCAGAAGCAATAGAAGACTTTAATGGGAGTGCTGTTTCTGCACAATATTTGGTGTGTTTCTTTAGGAAGTGCGCTAATGGCTTTCTGTCATTTCCTAGGAGATTTTTCAGGGCACACTTTTAAAAGGTGAAAAGATTTAATCTTCCTTTGCCTTAATGAGTTCTCATGTAAATATGGCTGATCCCTGTGATCTCTTGGAACTGCTCAGCAACATTCGTGGGTGAACAGCTGAGTTCTGCAGAGCAGGAAAAGGGCTTCCCTTATCTCTCCATAAATTGCTCCCAGTGTCTTTGGTTTAAAACCATTTCATCATTTAAAAAAACCCAGAAGGCAAAGGACAAACCTCTTCAACGTTTTTTCTTAGAAAACAAACTTCTGCATTCTCCATCAATGTGACAGAGCAGAATAAAGCAAAGGATGGCTGTGTGAAAATGAAGATTACCATATGAATGTAACTTTCTTCCTCTTCTCCGGAAACTGAATTGGCAAATATTCTTGCTGAATTAATACCGTCTCTTTCTGGTGAGATAAAGCTCATTCGATTGCTATGAAGAAAAACACAGGAGAGGTTAAGGAAGCATCTTACAGATGCCCTGAAATGAAGCCAAAGCCTGACACAGTCCATATGGTGAATAAGCTCACACTAACGCTGCAGCCTTTACGGAGAGGATGTCCAAAACCACTCCTTAGTTCTAGAAATAGTGTGCTATATTGCTACGCCTGGTTTTGTTCTTCTTTTTTTTCCTGGGATTTATTAAAATTTGCTATCTGGTATGACATTGAAGGAATTGTCCAACACGGGGCACAGACACAGCTATCATTCTATTGGGTAATAATGGGGGCAGTTACTTAGCTGTGTGGGTACCCAGTTTGGAGACTCATGGGAATTAGTCAACTACTGGAGGTCCATGCAGAGGAACTTGTCTGGCTTTGCACACATGCTGTCTGTGCACTGGAGGTGGCTGTGACTCAGCCCTTGTTCAAGAAATCTCTTCCACTAACACAACTGTCAGAGGTACGTGGGGAGTAAATTACTGCAGGCGAGCACAATGGGGTTAGTCAGGAGGAAATTAGATGGCCACTTAGAGCATCATGAACAGCACAATTCCTTTTGCTTTATTAGTTCCGGGCATACTTCTTTTTTAGTTTTGTTAGTGTCAAACATGCATACTCCCCCTAAACTCGTTATCCTCCAGGACTCTGCACTGTGTCAGCACTGATTAACCCCAGTGCTCTGGCAGGGACGCTTGGGAGGCAGGGTATTGGCTTTCCCTAGGAGACAGTGCCAAAGGGCTTAGCCAGCTTTGGACTCAGTGGCTGAGAGAGGGGTCTGACACTGAGAAACTGCCCGTCTTGAGTCTCTTTTGCCCTTCTCATGATCGCGACGGGGGGCAGTGGAAATGCCCTGCCTGGCACTCACACTAGCAAAACCCCACATTTCCTGGAGAGCCTGGGTCGTGCAGAGGAGGTTGGTGGGAATTGCTTTTACATGCACACTCCAGCACAGCTGCTTTTCCCTCAGTGCCAAGATCCCCTCAGCCAGCAGGCTGCAGTCCTCCCCTGCTCACGAGTTCCCTGAAAATGAGTCTTCTGCTGCTGTTGGGGCCCAACAGTATCCTCTGTTCACAGTACCTGGGCTTTGGGATCAAAAGCATTTCTTTTGCCAGCAATTAATTTCCAGTGACAAAAGGTGCGAATGGCACTGTGTAGCAGTGCCAAATTCCACACCCAGGCTACAAGTCAGGCAGATCTTTCTCATCTAGTTCTCCCTTGCTATATTCATTTTCAGGAATGAAAATGGCTCTTTCACTTTGAAAAAAAAAATAGTTTAGGCACGTAAAACTTTTAGCCACCACAGCAGCCACACCAGAGTGCAGACAAGCTCCAGGCTGCCCAAAGGAACCTTCAAAACAGATGGAGCATCACTGCTTGAGGCTGAATGCACTGGAGCTGCCCATCGTGGAAGGGAGCCTTGCTTTTTAGAGACAGCAAAAGCCTGGGGGATGCTGAGAGGAACCCTGGGGAATTTTGCTTGTGGACTTTGCCAGGAAACTGTTTCTTGTGGGATGTGATAAGTTATTTTTAACTCTAATCCACAATGCTAATGCTGAAAAGATTAGAATGACAGGTTTTTTTGTTGACTTACTAAGGCACAGTCCACATCCTGGTCACGGCAGCATGCTCCCGGATTGTGGAGAGGTTCCTCAAGTCCAGAGGAGGTGGCCGTGCTGTAAGGGGGTACAAAAGCAACTACATTTCCAATAGCAGAGCTAATGAAAAGTACAGGCTGTTTAGAAAAACGAAGTTTTATATTAACAGAAAGAGACTAACAGAGTATTTCACAGAACATAACCAAGACGCAAATCAGTAACCAATGACCCCTTTGGTCATTGCCGAAAAGCAAAGTCTCTCAATCACCTCAGTAACACCTCAATAACAGAGTACCATGGGCATAAGGGGAGCAAATGCCCCACAGATCTGTGAGCTTGCCCCAGCTCTGCATTTGCTGCCTTGGAAAGGCTGGTTCAGCCTACAGGTCATAACAGGTTTTGGGCTCTGTTCTAAACAAAAAAGTCCTACACACAGGGATCCAAGACTACTCCCGTCACCAGTCAATGGACACGTGCCCTCCATTCTCAAAACCCTTTAAGAGAGGGCATGAACTTGCTTCGCTTCCTGGAGATGGTCTAAATGTCTGTCCCCACTTTACAGTAGCATTTCCTATACCAATTTCTAAGTAGCCCTGTAACTCTGCAGACCTAAGAGCTTTACTGCAGGCTAGGTTTAAGCAATTTCTCCACTGCAATCCTGAATTTTGTCCCCAGTATATTCTCTAGAAGTGCAACCCAGATTTTGGAGATGCCATGAAAACCTGGAGTGGAAAATTACCATCAGCAAAAGCATCTGCAGGAAATTCCTAATTAAACCAAGACATCTGTGCCTACCCAACAGAGGTTTAACCAACAGCCCACACATCAAGTTTGAGCATTTGAGTGTTTGGATGTCCCATTCCTGAAAGGTCAGGGAGCTGGTGAGACAGCAGTACTTGTACTTCAGAGCAGCAGGAGTTGGTCTGCTGCCTCCCCAAGGCTGCATCCCTTTGGCTGTTTGCATTTGGAGGGGATCTGAAGCCAGGCTAATGCAGCCACCTGGGCTTCGACTGCAAAAGCAGCCATGGGTGCCCTTCCTCTGCTCACAAACCGGCCTGCAGGCACATCCCAGGTTATAAGCCACTTACACAGCATTTCAAACCCATCTTCTAGAATGGGAATTGCTTTAAACCATGCCAAGGACACTATCAAAGGAGGCCACCCACGTCCCCACCCCCAGGACTCCCTGGCTGTCACTTGCACTTCAGGTCTGGGCTTACATTTCCTACGAGGCTTGAGGTCTCGGTTCACTGGAGGGGGCTCCACATCCGAGGGCAGCTCAGGTAAGGGGCTGGTGATTTTTTCCGCGCTGACGACAGGGAAGGTGAAGGTGGCCGAGCCGGGGCTCATAGGGATGTAGCCGTCGGGCGAACAGTCGGAGGCAGGAGCAGAGGGAGAGGTGCTGGGGCGCATGGGCACGTAGCTGTCCTCTGTGCTGTCCGAGGCGCTCGAGTAGAGCGGGGAGAACCGACAGGGCTTCAGAACCAGAGGAGGAAGAGAAAGAAATGAGCTGATAAATGCACAGCCAACGCCCTGCAAGCCAGGAGGCGCTGTGAGCTGGGAACAGATCCGAGCAGAGCCCAGTCCAGGAGAGTTCTGACACACACCCCAGCTTTGGAGAAGTCCAGTTCTGAGCTTCACAACTCACTGCTGGAAACTAGAACCAAACTTATTTGTGACTCCTCCAACTTCAGTGAGGCTGCACTTGCCCCTCCCAGCAGTAATTCTGACCTATAAAGTGAGGGAGGCTCCTTCCTACAAAAAAAAAGTCTGAAAAGAGAACATCTGATGAACTACATTTTTGCAAATGTGGAAGCTGAGAGAGCAGACACAGACTTCGAAGCTGCTTTTGATTGCTGAGAATAAGCACTAGAAAATAATTTCATGCAGGCTAGTGCTGGCTGAAAGGCAAGAGGAAGTGATTACAAACCTTGCAAGCTTTCAAAGGGCAGAAAAATTTTCAAAGGGGAGAAAAAGTTGCCCAGCACCAGAACTCATAAACACACAGCAAAGGATCTCCCACAGAAGCCAGTATCCAGTGCCAGGCAGAAGACTGGTTATTTGACGAGAGATGGTGCTACGCAGAGCCATGTCTGTCAAGGGTTGAGGCAGGAAGCTGTGGACTGACAGAGCCCTCAAACACAGGCATTTTGAGAACAGACACTTTCCTATGTCCTAAAGAAGAGATATCCCTCCAGATCATAAAATTTTAGACTTCTTTAAACCCCTTTCTCAAGGCACCATTTACTCTGGTGCTCTTGGTCAACAGTTTAATTCTTGAGGCTTCTGTAACCTTTTTGTAAGAGATGCAGCTTCATCTGCTTTACAAACGGTGCTCAGCATTGTGGCCTCCTCTTCCCTCCTCCCTCAAAGGCCCCCTGAGGCCACAAAGCAGCAGCACGGAAGTTGCCCAAACCCAAGTGTTCCTTCCATTCTTTTAATTCTTCTGCTGAACACAGGAATGATCGAATACTGGGATATAAAATGATTCACTCTCTGAAGTTTGTCTTGTGCCAGTGTTTCAAATTTGTGCAAGCAGAGTACTTACCAAATTCAAGCTAAGCCTCTTATCTCGACTTCTTAAGGAACTGCCTTCCATGTCTGCTGCAAGGGAAAAAGAAGTGATTAAAAATGTGATAAGGCAGAGCAACCTTACGGAGATAATTCTGGAGTAAAACATATGGGTCTGAAATAATTAAGAGTTTTATAAAGATTCTGTAACTCCTAAATGAGGAAATCCAACGGCACTTAAAACCAGATCCAACTCAGTAGCATTTCAAGAGTGATTACAGCCATTTTAAGTATGATGAAACCAAGGAATATGTTCATGTATAATCCAGCTGTAACTTATGCTCCTGTAACACAAGCAGTTGGGGAGAATGGCTGCTGTGGGAACAAGCAAGCAAAAATTTAAACCCAGCTCCTGCTCTAGTTGCTCTCTATTTTCCCACCTGTTAAACTGGGCAAATCATATGAGAAGAGATTGAAGGAAATATTATTTCATATTGCTTGGAAAGTTATTTAGGAGCCTCCTATGTAAGGTGCCAGGGAAGTGTTACTGTACACAAAGAGGTGCATGGGGAAACGTAATGGTAGGGGAAAAATTCTTTGCTTTGTCATCCAGAAGTGCTAATGTGGTGCAAGTGGCTCAAGCTGATGGGGAACAAACAGCAGAGAAACAGTCACCAATCTCAATAATCCCTTGTGCAGGTGGGCCTTTGTCTTGGTGCAGGTCAATTTTATTTTTCAAGCAAAACAAAAAAAACCCCCTAAAATCCAGCACACAGTGCACAGAAGATTAGCAGTGGGACATGCTTACAAACACCATCCTTTTCTGGAAAGCCATTTTTTTGTGCAGAAAATGGCTTTTCTATGGGAATGCCTTAAAACCCTGCAACCATGTTAATCCACTCTCTGCTCTTATGATGGACATGCCAGTACTGCACTGCAGCTGGGGGCATCTGTGGTGGTACCAGAAAAAAAGGCCAAACAAGAACAAAGCAATTCTGTCAGTGCAGATATAAATTCACACAGACACAGTCACTGTCCTGGGACAGCTCTTTTTATTTATTATTTTGGCAAAGCAACATTCAGGCACAAGGCTCCATCAGATGCCAGAATACAGGTGCCTTACACGTGTACAGCTCATGCCCTTCATGGCACTTCCACCAGCACACGTTGCCTTCACACTGGGTTAATCACATCTGTGCATCTTTTGCAGGCTGCCAAGGGCAAGAAGTGAAGTTAATAACTCGAGTGGGTTCACAGTGGGAGCTGGTGAGGAAGAGCTGCTTTCTCTCTGTTTCTTGTTCTGATCTTTCTTGTTAAATACGTTTTAATTCGGAGTTTAACCTTTCAAATTGTTTCAACTGCACTTAGGGTAAGAAAAAGTGGCAGCACTTACTAATTCATTACTGCCCCCATCAGGCAGAGATAACCCTGCAGTACAACATGACATTTAGCCACTTAATCCTCTTAAAACATTTTGGTGTAAATGGGGCTGGAGGAACATGAAGGAGCTCAAGCACGCTGGTGATGTTAGAGCAGCACACATGCAGAAGCAAAAGCAGCACCTTTCAGGGAGCAAACAGGTGTAGCTGATAATTAAGAGTAGCAATTCCACTGATGGGTGTTTCACCAGAAACCTTCCAAGAATTGTCTGTACACTGATAAACAGGCTGGACAGAGATCTCCTTGCTTTAGCTTCTGAGCTTTAAGAGCAAGACTTAACAGCCCCAAACACTGTCTGGTCATTCAAACTGCAGGAGTCTAAAGAATGCTTGTCCTTAAAAACCTACGTATTTTTTCCTCATCAAAACTGAAGGTCTTCACATCACTGCAATATATTTGATGATTTCCAGTATCCCAGCTGCTTCCCTCTGTTCTGTGGCTCCACATAATAAAACTTTCTCATACAGTGTAGGCTGGTTGTTGACATTATGGTGTTCTGGGTTTCTGACTGTTATTTTTGTTTGTGATGATGGTGTTTCAGGAACAAGTGGAAAAGCCAGCTCAGCTTAGAGGAGAGCCAGCTTTGCAGCTGAGCTTCACTCTGTAGCAGCAGGTTTTCAGACTGCTCTGACTGAAGTGCAAGGACAGAGTGGGATTTGTTCAAGGACACACAGAGTCCCTGGTTCAACCAGGATTACATCCCATCCCCAGTGTCTCCCTGACTTCCTGGTCTTTACTCTAAGCTGCAAAAAGACATGCTCTTATGGAATGGACTGGGTGTAGAGAAGCAGCACAGCTCCAAAGGAATTTCCCATGTGCAGGTCCACACTTGGACATGCATAATAGAGAGTCTGGCATTGCTTGATTCAGTGGCTGACTTTTCATTTTGTTTTTCTTACTGCTTTGCCTCTTGGAAAGGGAGGGACATTAAAACTGAGTAAGGCATGAGGAGTCACAGCCAATTGCTGCCCATGTGTATAGACACAGAGGGGCTTCTACAGAGCAGGAGCTGAACATGAGGGACAAGCCTGAATCCTGCTTGCTAACTTATTTGAGGGAAGCATTTTGCGTTGCTCTGAGTGGCGTGTGATTCCACAGAAGGAAGAACAGAAGGACAAACTGGAAGTCAGCATCCGCTCTGTGTTGTGGGCAGCTCCGTCCCTCGTACTGGTCCTGCTTCACTGGCAATGCACTCACCTTTCCAGTTCCTCATGTTGTCTAAGCTGGACAAGGAGATCCTCCTGGGCACCAGAGCAACCTGAGCCCTGCAGATTCCTGCATGCCCGTTCTGGAGGGCCCCGCCGCCCACCTCATCCCCTCTCCTGTCCGAGAAGTGGGTTGGCTTGGGGGGTCGTGGTGGGGGCGTGTTGGACAGGATGTCCAGCTGGGTTACACCGTAGGGCAGCGTGTTCTGGCTCTTGTCCATGTGAAAGGTTGGTGTCAGTGGTGTCCCCAGCAGTGGAGAAGAGGAGGAGAAGTCACTGGATGGCCCGCTAATGTCTGCATTCCTGGAAACAGTGCTGGCATTTGCCAACGGGGCCCCGTCCTGGTGCACAGTGCCAGCACTGGTTGGCTGTACAAGGTACAAGGAGGGATGGGATTGCAAGGAGTCAACAAAAACATCGTCAGATGATGTTTGCTCCAGAGATCTGTCTGAATTTGACCAGCTGTCACACCTGCAAGAGACAGAGTTGGGAACTAAGCTTTCCTCTTCTCCTGATTTCAAGAACATAGCAAACCCCCCCTCCAACCCCACAGTTCAGGACAAAATCTGACCCTTCCCTATGACTGTGGAGGGTCCCCTCTGAGCTGAACTGGGGGCTGGGACACTGAGGAGCGCCTTGGGCAGCAGCAAGGTGGAGGGAGGTGTGTGTGAGGTCCCCCGCCAGCCACCCACCCTGGACAGGGGCGGGACCAACACCTGATGCTCGACGGCTAATCTGTGCTATGAAAAGCACCCTGTAAATTGGATTAGGCTGGTGGACCCCTGTTGTGCTCTGGAGCCTGCCCTGAGCGGCAGAGCTCAAGCACCAGTGTGGTCCAGTTTCCTCACTGGGCAAGCAGAGGGGTGGCTCCAGCCCAGCGCGTCTGTCAGACCCCGGGCTCACCTGTTGTGGCTGAGCTTGCCCGACTCGCAGTTGGAGAGGAAGAGGTAGTCGGGAAGGAAGACGGACTCGGACTCGCTGGGGGTCTCCTCCGCGGCAGACGCGTCGGTAGCAGCGTGGTCCACCGAGAAGGAGGGGTCGGCGATGCGGGACGCGTGGGTGGAGGCGGCCGGGGACGGCTGCGGGGACGAGGTGGTGTGAGACAGGCTCTCCACGGAACCTGCAAGGGGAACGGATGGCCCCGGCTGAGGGACAGCTCTGACCTGCCCCGGCCCGCTGCCTCCTCTGGCTGTCCTCACCTTGCTTTTCCACTGGGGATGTTTCACCCCAGAGGGGCGGTGAGTCAAGGCAAAAACAGGTTCTGGGGAGAGGGCAGCCCGATTTTGCAGCTGCCCAGGCTGTCAAACTGAAGGGCTGCAAGAGGTGCAGACCCTCTTGTTCTGGGGTTCCCCATGCCTGCAGAGCTGTGGTGTTCCTCCTGCAGCCAGCAATGAAGACAACCTCTGCTGAAGAAAGAGCTGAGGCACAGCAGCCTGCTTTACCAAGTATTTTTTAAGTTTCTAATGCAAGTAATTAATTATTCATCTCCAACACTTCAAATTAATGGTGACAAGGAAAGGGATTGATTTCTTCCCACTTTCTAGATCTCAGTGGACAAAATTGAGCTTTGCAGCTCATGGAGGAGTCGGACAAGCTCCAAACATGTCTGCAAACTCCTTATGTGGCTCTGGGCTGGACATCAAAGCCATGAAAACTGTGGTGTAGCTGTTGCTGCCCAGCTGGAGGCTTCTTGGCTCAGTTGAGAGAAGTAACACTACTTTTCTGGAGGCCACAAGGCACAGGGGAGCCTGTGCTCAGTGACACCTTCCCTGGGCATAACACTCCAGTCACGCTGGCACAGAGCAGGGTGGCAGTAGGGGAGGAGCAGGTCTGGGTTGCAGACAGCAGGGCTGGCCCAGGGCTGGCTGCCTGCTCAGACCACCAAGGCCACCCTTCACTGTCAGCATGTGGCCGAGGCACTCAGGCCCATCTGGTCTAGGAACTGCCAGGCAGCACAGACGAGTCTAATTACGTTCCTCTCCCAGCCTCTGTCCCTGCTAGAGAGCTGGAGACACTGGGCTGGAGGGATGGAGTGATGACTGAGCCACACAGAGTTAAGGCTAAACACAGCCTCTCACCCACCTTTTGGGGCATTTCAATGCAAAAAGTAAGTCCTCAGTACAAGCTGGGCTCCCTCCTATGGGCAGCTGTGGAGTGGGAAGGGTGACTCTGTAGAGCAGCTCCCCAAAAGCATCTGCTCCTAGCAGGAAGCTCAAATAACAACACCAAGAGCACAAGTCCTCACTTAGAGAACATGAATTTTCTAGTGAAGTTTCAGGTTGCTGCAAGGCAGTTCCCTCCCCAGGGCTGTGCAGGGACCAGGCAGTGCTCACTGGGTGCCCCAGCTGTCCCCAACACCTGCAGGACTCTGCAGTGGGTGCCCATCTCTCTGGCTGATTCTTCGAAATGAAAAACCCTGCAGAAAAACCAAACACAAGAGAAAAGCTACTGCTGATAAAACCACACCAAACTTAAACATGGCTTCAAAGCATAGCAGGATGGCAGTTTTCTCTAACGCTGATATCCAGAATTTGCTGGAAATGCTGGGAACGAGTCCCTGACCAGCTGAATGCAGCCTGAAGGTCAGATCCTGCACTGTGTGATGAGGTGCTGAGATCCTCCAGCAGGTCCAACCTAGTCCTCAGCTCGAGAGAGCCACAAACCTTGGCACTGTACCAGGCTGTTGTAGTCACTTCTCAACCCTGGGAGGTGCTGGGTATATGTACAAGCAGATCAGGAGGGACGGAGAGGGCTGCCAAGACTTGGGTGGTTAGACAGCAATATCACTAAACACAAACTAAACCATCTCATGGTGCTGTCCTTGAGGCTGTCATTTACAGGGCCAGGAGTTTGGCTCCATGACCCTTGTGAGTCCCTTCCAACTGAGGATATCCTATGATTCTCATGACCCAGAGTCCCATGTCAGTCACAGCAGCCTTCACGCCTCATCTTTCTGACTGCAGTCAGAAAAAGAACAGCTCATTTTCCCTCCCTGCACCATCCCACACCTCATCCCATTGAACTGGGGACAGAGCTGCCTCTTTGCTTTCCATCTACCAGGATTCACTCACTGCTGCTTACCTTTGGAGGTCTGGGGCAGTGGTGGGCCTCAAGTCAGCAAACCACATAAGCATGTGCTTAAATTCAAGCTTAAGCAAAGGATTTGCTTTAATTTTGAGCAGGTGCTTATAGCAGCAGGGTTTCAGCAGTGAGCATCTGGAAGGAATAGCTTTTACAAGGTTTCACATTTGCAAAGCAGAGCTGAGGGCTACAGCCTTCCCATCTGAGAAATAACTTTTGTTCATCGTGCTGGCTCAGCCAGTAACTCTGCTTTCAAATCTTGGACTAGGAGAGCTGTCTTGCAAGCTGATGATGATCAAATATGCACTGGCTAACTCCCTAGGGATCTCAGAAAAGCATGTTCATCTCACCATCTGACTACATTTTAAAAAAAAGCCCAACAACTAAAACTGCCACAATGCATAAGAAAGAAATTAATGACATTCTGGGTTATTAACACAGAGAACGAACAGGCCTGAACTCCATCTGGTACTCACAGGGTTTAGCCATGGATTATCCCATCAGGAAAGGCTGTGAGCTGCAGACCACATGGCAACGGTTGTGAGCAGCAGGGAGGGATGGGGACAGCACAGACCTGCCCTTTCCTAACCTTCAGGGGCTCAGGGACCTGCAGGCAGCTCCTAACAGACTGCCCCTGTCCCTGCCAGCTCTGCTGGTAACCCAATCGGTGTGCATTAGAGCTGCACCGCAACAGCAGCTGGGCAGAATAAATTATGCATGGCTACTTTCAACAGTAAGAAGGCAGAGAATAGGTTTGGTGCCTACTGTCCCCTTTGCCAGAGAGACAGCAGGAGGAGTCAACTGCCAAAATAACTGCTTTGGTGGGTACTAACCCCAAAAATGTCTGCCTTGCAATCAGGGGCAAAGTCACCATGAAGGATGCAGAGCATGCAGAGCATCCTCCACGTTGACTTTTCCCATCAATGCAGGGCCATTGCTTGGAGAAACAGAGGGCTTTTTCCCTCTGCTACAGACCCCACTCCCCAGGAATTGTTATGGTGCAACAGAAGTGCAGGCACATGATGAAGAGGGGGGGTTCTCCTCCCACAAGGCTCTATAGCCATACTGAGGAGGTGGAAATGCCACCCACTCCTCCTGGCCAGCGGCTAGAGCCTGATGTCAGACAATGGCCTTGAGTGTGTGCATCTGAAAAGCAATTTTCTTCTGTGGGGAGGTGAGTGTGGAAGGAGCAGACCCTGGCTCCCTGTGCTCCTAGCATGCTGCCTTGGCTGGGCGAGATGCTCCCCAGTGTGGTTGCAGCAAGGCCCTGGGGAATCAAACCATCCTTTTCCCCTGTGCAATGTCTGCACACACTGACAAAAGAAAAATAAAATGGAGACACATTTAAGGAGGCAAACCATCTGAGGAGCAGAATGGAAGAAGCTCCCAGCAATGAATATGGACGGCTATGAACAACAGAGTAACAAGAGGTGGGTGAGGTGGAGGAGCAGAAATGCTGTAATTCAACTGCCAGCAGCCAAGAGGGACCCAAGGATAACCTGCCCCTTAAAGTGATCCTGCCAACATCCTGGTTGACATGCTGTGCAGGGAGGACACCAGTGAGGGAGTCTCTCCAGGGATATCCTGCTCCACTGTGGCCCTGGATGCTGTGGGAGAGAGCGGAGCAGCAGGGAAGAGATGGAGATCAGCAGGGATCTTCAGGGAAGGCATGCATCCAGAATGGGCAAGGTGTTTACGAAGCATGTGGAACAACATCTGGAACCTGTGTAAGGAGTGAAGGTGAAACCCAAGATGGAAGGTCCCTCTTGGGCTGAGGAGCTGCCTGCCAATGAGAAGCTGCCAGGCAAGACACAGCCTGGGAGATCATTCTCTTGAACAGTAAAGGCTTCCAAATGAAACAGCAGTTCTCCAGTGAAAAGCTACTATGTTGGATTGTGTCAATTAGTCATGGTTTCAGCCTGCACATGACATAAACTGTGCCTGTGATAGCCCACGGCCACCTCATTTCATCCACTCCCCTGCCCCAGCCACTGGGGCCAAGAATCCTCTTGTCTCCTGCATGGCCATGAGTACCATGGGGTTGGGGAATGATGGCTCTATTGGGTGATCTCTCCAAAGGTGAAAGCAAGATTTTACATAGAAATGGCAGGAAAACAGGGAACAAGGCCTCTTCCTCTCTCACCCAGCTGATTTCCCTGAAGGTGCCAGCTCCCCTGTCATTTCCAGCACAGCCAGTGCCATGGTTTCTTGGGGCAGCTGAGTGCTGCAGTGTGCTGAGTGCTGCTGGCAAGTCCTTCCTGACAGCCGTCCTCCCAGGTGCTTCCTGACATCTGCCTGGAGCTTGTGTTTCACCTCTGTCTCTCAGTCACCCCCTCTCCTGTTGACTACACGTTGTCCCTCACAGGAGCCACAGCTCTGGTAGCTTCCCTCTGCATCTGGCTGCTAACACCACAGACAGGAGGCCTCTGGTGATGGGGAACCAGCTGCTCATCCAGCTTCTTTGCTGCTGGAAGGGACTAACTGGGAAAAACAGGACAGTGTTGAAAGCTGAGTCACTGCCTAAACCTTCGGCTGCACTTGGCGCATTAAGCAGAGAGCAGCAGACTGGGTTTTGGTCTCAAAGTCACAGTAAATTTTCAGAGTTGCACAGATTAAGAGGGATTGATTTCAAAATATATACTACTGCCTTTTAGTTTAAGTTGAATATGCAGAACAGCTTAATAAAATTTTCTGCAATTCTGTCTTTTTGCTGATGATTCATATACGGGACTATTCTATTATTTTTTAACACAGTAGCATTCAAGTTAAAAAAACATATGGCATTTAATAGGGCTTTTCTCTTCTAATGTTAGTTTTTAAGGGTACTTTGTTTAAAACTACAGGCTCTTGGGGGATTTAGGAGCTTCGGAAAAGCTGAAGCAATTAGCAACTGTTTGAGATGTGATGTGCAACTTGTGGAGCCGTGTGGGTTTAAATCAGAGGATCTGAATGTGCCCGGCAGCCTGACCTGAACACACCCCAGACTTGAGCTCACCAGCATGAGCTGCAGGATAAACAGAAGCTCTTATGAGCTATTTGGCATTAGAGAAACAGTAAGTGCATGTCTGGAGGCTTAGCTCACGCCATCCGTGATGAGGGCTGCAAGTTCAGGTGCCAGGCTTTGCACTGAACCAAGGCAAATGCTCTGCACTGCTGAACTTCTTGTGGGGCAATATCTGCCTTGGAAGGCTGGGCTGTCAGCCTCCCCAACTGCTGCTGCAAGAGCTGTCATTTCTCATCCAAACTTTGCTGGGAGAGAAACACCACAGTACAATACTCTGAGTATTGCCCATGTGCAAGTCTTACAAGCAATGCAGCACTGCACCAGCAAGAGCATCAATGTCTCTATCCAGGGACAACCAGTGTCTCAGCTCCTCTGCCACAGATCACATCCCTCTGTGCATATCCTCACACAGTGCCAGGACAAGGCTGTCTACACATCTGACAGGCAAAATTATTTTTTTCTTTTCTGTTGTACATGGAAGGGCTTGCCTTAATTTCTGAGTAATTGGTAAAACTGTATCTAAAATAATCCCACACCGGAAGTAACAATGCCAAGAGCAACGTCTTAGTGTCGAGAAGGGCAGAACAATAGGAAGGTGGTTACTGAATATTCCTAATTACAACCAAGTTCCAAAAAGTTGTTGATGCCAATCCCTCAAAGCTACCAACTCTAGTTTGGAATTTGTATTCATGGGTAGCTTGTACTGACACAAAAATATGTCAGCATGTTTTCCTTGTTGTTTCTAAAGCAAGAGGGAAAAGAACAGACATCACATTTGTAACAGGACCACTGCAGTATTCTTCACACTCCCATTTCCCTCAGAAGACACTGCTCAAGAGAAGGTTAAGGAATGTCAGGGACTGTGATAGATTAAAATAAAACCTCTCCCATAGTCTTTTGTTTCCTTTCAAGTTACAGGTAATGGTGTGGCCATGCAGCAGTTGTAGACACCAGTAGCACTCTGAGTGCAGCAGCACAGAGACCTGCCTGGCCATAGCACAATACCCCCAAACATATTACTGCCCTTGGGGTCAAATCCTTCCACTGCCACCCTCTTCTGCTCTTCCACTGCCTCTTATCACATTGAAGGAGTTCATTCTGACTCACTTCCTCTAAAACTCTCAGATTGCTGCTGCATCTGCCCCTTGGAAATGTCAAGGGAAAGACAAATTGCTGTTATCTGAACCCGACTATCTCATTTAAAAGGTAAGTTAATGATGATACAGGTCCTGACTTTAATTACCAGCTACATCCATCTTGGAGTGGTTAATTCCTGGAAGATTTCCAAGAAGTTCACCCTGCTGAGTATATACAGGTGCAGGGCCTGGCAAAACAGCTGTCTTTATGCTTCCCTAGCAGGACCATCTCTTAAGTCTAGACACACACTTCTAACACTCTTCTATCCTCTGTCTTTTCCTTATTTTGTCTTACTAACAGACTAAGGCAGCTTACTGTTTCTGTCACTGATTTATGTATATGCATATACACCCAAGTCTGTGCACATTCCACATCCAGCAAAGCCTGAGAAAATGGGATTTTTACAGGACACTTTCCTGGAACAGGTGTCTTATATTAAGCCAAACTAAATAAATACAGGACATGTAATGAAATAAACGTCCTGAGAAGATAACACTCAGTCAGCTTTTCACATAAACAGTACCTTTTCTTATTAAGGGCCTCTGTTTGTTCTAGCAGGAATTGCTTCATCAAAGTGAGACTGAGCAACCAGCTAGTATTTGCACCCAGCAGCAGTGAGATCCCCGAGAACTTTCAGATCAGGGTTTAGCAGCATCTCAGTGCTGTGTGGAGCTATAGGAATCGTGGACTGCTCCACCTGCCCAGCCCAACCAGCCAGCAAGGTCCACGCCTCCTGTAACTCCTGGGCTTTCTCCCAGCCCCCAAGACGAGCATGATCCTACCTGTGCCATCTTCTAGATGTCCAAAGTTACAGATCTGGCTGATATTGTGCACCCAGATCTGCATCTCCTCCTCAGTCTTGGCCACCAGGTAGAAGGTGCGGTATGTGGTCTTCACAATGAAGACAAAGTTGTTCTGAAACTCCTTCTTGATGAAGTTGGGCCCTGAATGCTTCAGCACTTCGCACTCATTGAGGTCGATGATCCGGATGGGCTTTTTGGAGTGGTTGTTCCTGTAGTACTCCAGCACATCTGGGTTCCCACTCATGCGGCCTCTGCGCAGCACGAACCATCGCTTCCTCCACGCCTGCAGGTGGCACAAACAGGGCTCTTTCAGTGCCCAGCATGTAACACATCAACCAGCCCACACACAGAACTGTTAAGGCTGGAAAAGACCTCTAAGCTCAGGGAGTTCAACCACCAACCCAGCACTAAACCATGTCCCTGAACACCACATCTGTATGTTTTTTTGTAGATTTCCAGGGATGATGACTCCACCATTGCCCTGGGCAGCCTGTTCCAATGATTAACCACACTTTCAGAGAAGAATTTTTTCTTAATATCCAAATTAAACCTCCTCTAACACAACTTGAGGCTGTTTCCTCTTGTTCCGTGGCGTGTTACCTGGAAGAAGAGATCGTACCCCTCACCTGGCTTTTCCCCCACCTCCTTTCAAGTTGCTGAGAATGAGAAGGTCCCCCCTCAGCATCCTCTTCTCCAGGCTGACCAACTCCAGATCCCTCAGACACTCCCTGTAGGACTTAAGCTCCATACTTACTTTCTTTCAGGTTTTATAGTTGTTTTGATAAGCTGGCCAAATCGTGCCTTTGACTTGATGTGCTTGCTATCAGCTGGCATTTGAGATTAGAAAAAAAAAGCAGAGGGTTGTCCCTTTGGAGGTCAAGAGGAGCAAGACTTCTCTGCTCCCCTTAGCCTGCCAGCATGGTGTAGTCAAAATGATGTGATACCTCACTATATTACCCAAAAAACCATATTTTTCTTCATGAAATTGAAACACCTAGGACTGCATATACTGGGATACAAGTGCCTTTTGCCCAGCAAAGCCAGGGTTTCTAGATGACCCATGCAGCTTCCCTCCTGTGGTTTTCAGTGCTAATAAAAAGCTGTTAATGATCTGCCAGTTACTTCTGAAAGCCCTGAACAAACCTTAAGGAAGTTGGTGCTAAAAATTAAAGACAGAACTTCAACACCTTCAAAAGTCTGATTATTAATACAGACGCCATGAATCCAAAACAAACCTGGGAAGCACTGATGTTTTCAGACCCTTGTGACTGAAGATGTGGATCCCATACACACTTAAATGAAGTCCTAGCAGCACCAGATGCCAGATGCAAAACTGCTTTATAAAGCTATATGCAAGTTCCTAGGAATAAAATAATATGCTTTCCCTTTTCTTTTTCAGCAGCTGTTTTAGCACATGAACAGTATCATCACCTCTGTGTTGATTACAGCTGCCTACTCTGAGGGCCAGAAGAAATCCACCCCAACCTCTGTCCCACAGCGAAAAGCCAAAAAAAGGCATTTGGAGCTTCCCCCTTACCAAACTTAATAAAGGCCATGCTGGATAAGCTGTGCCCAAACCAGCCAAGCCCAGTGGCTGCCAGGGAGCAGCCAAAGCTCAGGCTGCAGCTGCGTCTGCCCTGGTGGCAGCCTGGGAAAAGTGCAGGGGCTCACACACTGCTCAGCTACCTCCAAAACTCTACAGCCACTGGCTGCTTCAACCGCCTTCCAAAGAGTTAAAAGTTCATTAAAGAAACATCTGAACAACCACCACCACAATCTCCATACCTGGATCTTATTAAAGAACTCCTTGCAAAAGCACTCGTTACAATGATGTAAATCTGGGTGGTAACTCATGTTTGAGTTCAAAATTACACTCGTTTTGCAAAGTGGATCAGTCAGTTTAAAGACAGGCAACCACTCAGCCTTAAGGCAAAATAACTGAGCTCAGGATGTTTTCACTAAGATGTAAGAGTCCCTACTGGCACAGTTTAGGATAATCCAGGCACCACAGACTTTGATGGTGAGTTCCCACAGGCACCGTGATAGTTAAAATTATAAACAAAGGCTAGTAGCAATCATTTGTCAAGAAAAAGCACTTTTTTCCTTCCTCTGAAGAAATTTTCTTGCAGTGCAGCCAGTTTTTCACAGTCTGTCAATATTCACCCAAAAATTTATCTAGAAGTAAGTCAGTTCAGCCTGGCAGTACCTCAATCTGCTTTGAAAGCAAACGATTCTTCAAAAAAGGTATACAAGGACCAGAGAAATAAATATCACAGAAGCAGCTCTTGCAAGGCTGAACAAACCTGTGCACAGGAGTGGTTTACAGAGTGGGGCATCACATCAGGAATAAACAGGAAGCAGAGATGAGGAGCAGAGCACAGTGCACAAAAAATATTTTCTTGTCCCCACTGACTTGTTGAGGTTTAAAAGTGATTTTGTCTCTTTTGAAAGTAGCTAGAGATAACAGACTATTGATACATCTTAGACAAGTCTAATTTTGTGGAAGCCAGGGACAAAAGAACATACACAGGAAATAAAAACAAAAGAAAAATGTTTAATGGAGCAGACTCTTTCCGGATTAGCCAGATGTGACAGTGGAACACAGTCCTGTAGGTACCTCATGTGTAGTGCCAGAAAGAGCCCCCCCCACTTCTGTCACCTGCAATCCAAGTTCTGCAGAGGCTTAATGCACTCTGCACATACATACGGATCAGGACAGAAAGGTCAGACCTTGTAACTCACTCCCGCCCCTAAAGAGCCAAAGAGAAATGCTTCAGAAGGTGCGAGCCAAACAAGAGCTGCTCCTTTGCCCCCCAGAGAAGCAGACTGCTAAAGCAGCAAGGGAAAGGAGTCATCAGATATGCCCCAAAACTGCAAACCCACTCTCCATTCCTTCATCAAAGCTGCCAGCCCTGCAGCTTAAATACACCTGGCTCCTGCTGATGGAAATGGGATGGAAATCTCCCACTCATGAGCAAGCTGAGGAGGAAGGGGATGGAGGGGACATTCTGCCTAGCTGGCACCCTAGCTGGCAGCTGGGGAAAAGGGAGAGTTCAGGGTGGCTGGACAGCCCAGTACCTGTCCCCATTTCCTAACATTTTAATTTTCATGAGTCTAAAGGGGTCTGCAGATTTAGCACAATGCAGGCAGTTGGTGAGAGGAAAGACAAAACTGCTGCTGAGCTTTGTGGAACAGCCCACGGTGCCTCCGTTCAGAGGCAAAGCCTGGCCGAGGCGTGTGTCAGAGGCTGTGGCTCTGTTGGCTTGGGTTTGTACTACCCAAGAAGCTGCCTTTTAACCTGTTTCCCGGTGGGTACCCAATTTGATCAGGTTTATTGTCTGGCTGGAGCTGTGAAATTTGGGATGGGGAGGTGCCTGGTCACAGTGGTTTGTGATGGGAGAGGAGAGCAGGGCCAAGGCTGTGTGAGAAAAGACTATCGTAGCTGAGCAGTCATGAAAACAGGGCTGAAAGGAAACAATGCCAGATAGCTGCCCAAATCTGCACCGCCCTTGGGAAGTATGGGCCACCCTCACCACCTTCCCCAGGGTCATGGTGGGGCCCTTGCAGCCAGCCAGCCCCCCATCTGGCTGAAAAATAAGTAGATTTTTCTTGTGGGGGTAACAAATGGACTGTAGGAAACATGCAGGAAGGTGAGGGGTGGAAGGAGATGGAGCAACTGCCCTGTGGTGATACTGTAAGCTCAGACAAGCCACCAGCCCCTGCCTGCTGCTGTTCAGTGCCCCAGATATTAATGTGCTCTGAAACTGATGGTGGTGTCTTGTGAGCTGTAAGAACCAAAGCGAATTCCCTGCCCAAGCTGCCCTGCTCTGTGGCGCAGGCAAAGCAGGGGGGTTGGTTCTAGCACATCTAAAACCAGGAGGCTTTTATCTCCGAGTCAGATATGCTCTCCTCATTTTCCTGGAGTTTGCCTGCAATTTGCTCCATTATCTCCTTTCCCCGGGGGAAGGGGAGGCGGCACACTGGGGTCACCGGGAGCCCCGCTGTGCCAACCTTGGCCAGACAAGGCGTCGGCAGAGCCTTCAGCTCGCAGGGACTCGGGCAGCTCGTACAGCCACGAGCAGAGGGTGCCAGGCACCTCACCGTCCCCGCCTGCAGGGCAGGCAGTCATGCCCTTCTCCAGTGCCCACTCCAGCCCCATGGCAGAGCACGGTGGGTTTTACATAGCCGTACATCCCCGGTAGTTTTTCTTTTCACCGTTCATCAGCCACAAGGTTGCCTCCTCCTCTCCCTCTTACGGTTCTTCCCACCATCCCTGGTTTTGTGCCTTTGTGGCATGACCTTCCCCCACAGACCAGGACATGATGTGGTGTGGCATGTGTTTCCCTCCCCTTCTCCATCACTCACCCTGGCATCACAACACACAGCACAGAGAACCAGTCCAGGCTCACAGACCCCTTGCTGGAGAAGGCTGCACTGTGCCAGCATCCCGTGGTACGACAAGGAGCTCTGCTCCCTCCTCCCCCAGGGTTTTTAGGGCACACGGTCAACCTGCACCCTTGTGCTGCTGCAGGACGTTCCTCCTCAGGGTGTGTAAGACAGAGCCCCTGCCCTGTGAGTCTGTGCCCAGAGCACAGACCCTGTGTCTGCTGTGGGTGCCAGTACCAGGCTAGAGAGAATTCTTCAACCCCTTGAGGCCAGTGGGGACACCCGAGGAGGCAGCAGGGCCAGAGTGGTGGGACTATGGTGAGGAGGGGTTAATTTCAGCTCATCACAGCCAATAATATCGGACAATATTTAGTCTGGAGCTGCACACCCTGTCAAATTAACAATATATTTTGTATCAATTTAAGGGTGAAAGATTGAACTCCATTTACTTAAATATGAACTGATTCCTGGGATTCAGTCTAGGCTACTCACTATGGAAAGGATCTACATGTCCAGACAAAATATTACATTTATTTGGGGGCCTCCTGAAATAAGTTTTTTCTACATGAAGGAATGATAGGATGATGGTATATTTAAATGTCCTCCAAAACTTTGTGGGCATTAGAGAGAGACTGTATCAGAAAAACACAACTACCATCAGAAAAGAGTCAACACAAATCTAGAATAGTTTTCATCTGTCCTTCGTAACTGAAATGGTTTGGTGCCAAAAGGAAGAAGGAATTTGCAGCAGGGTTGGTCGGCCGCCAGCACATTGCTCTGTGTAGCACAAGCCATCAGTGCTTTCATCTTGATCCTGAATTTTGACTTCAGGAATTCCACAACCACTTCTAAAGGGAAAAAGGGGAATAGCTCTGTTTCCATTTCAGCAGGGTTTCTAGGAAGCAATTGCTCCTTCCACAGCCTGACATCTCTGCTTCTGCTGAACAAGTGGTGTGAGGTTTAGACGGCTGCTCTGACCTGTGAGCATTTGATCTGCCACAACAATCCCAGACAGAATAGGCCATAAGTGAACCTATTCTGTGCTGAAAAGCAGCTGGCTGTTGAACAAGGCAGAATGAGAGCTGGAAAGGTTTAGCCAAGGACCTTCATTGCTTACTTTCTACCTGAGGACCATATTTTCATTTGCCTGTACAAAATATCCAGTATTTGAGATATAAATAATTAATTAGAGCACATATAAGCTCAGTGAGGTAAACTGGCCTAAAACATAGTTTTTCCTGGGGGACTTGATTTTTTCTGGTTTTAATAACTAAACACACTTGAAATTCTTGGCCAACTCTTATTAATGCTCATGACTCCCCCATGAGGATAATCTTCATTTTACAGAATGCAGCAAAAGGGATGGCAAGGGGAAGCAGAAGGAAGAGTGCATTCCTTGCCTGCTTGGTGACCTTGCAGCTGTTCTCCTGGGACCAGGACACGTGCTGGTCCCCAGGCCTGCTGCAGGGAGCTCCGGCTTGAAAGAGGAGCTTGAGAACTCAGCAGTGGGGATGACTGCAAAAGCTTGGACCGTTTGGGATTGATCCCATCCTGCAAAGTCCCTTGGAGAAAGGAAAGCAGCAAATCCCACCAGTGAAGGGTCCAGCAGAGATTCCCTCCCACAGCTCTCTGAGGGCAGGGAGTGCCTGTGTGCAGAGTCTTCCTACTGCCACCCGCTGTGGGCCCATGTTTTGAGCCACAGGGCATCCTTGGGGCAAGAGAGGTAGCAGAGCTGCAGGATGGTGGTCCTGCAGGAGTGCCCGCACTCGAGACAGGTTTCCACAGCTTGTCTTTTCTAAAGGACGGTTTTTAAACCTCTTCCCATGGAAAGAAAAGAACTTAGGCGGAACTTTACAGCATTTCCTATAAATGACTTAAAAGAGGAAGTTAAAATTCATATGTAGACACGCTTGTAAGCAGCTGATTCTATGCCCATTAAGGCCACATATGTTAGTAGAGTCTCCCTGCATGCACAGAGCAGGAGGTGTTGGGACCACAGAGTACAGTCCCTGCAGGAGGGGCCTGTACTAGGAAGGAATCAGACCAGCTCCCAGCACACATACTTGTATTCAAAGAGGACATTAGTGGGAGCTCTTTGTGCCACTCTTTCAAGAGCAACCTCGTGCAACTCACAGTCCTTGGACTGCAAGACCCTTGCAGGAGGCTCTCGCCTTCTGTAATAACACTTGATTTACTCACAGAAACCTGAGATGAAAAAGACCTCTTAAACCACTCAGCCTGTCCCCCAATTGGAGTTACGGTTTTGCTGTTTCAGTTGTGGCTGTTGATCTGCAGCACCCATCATCTCTGCATAATAAATCTCTCCCTGATGAGACTGCCTGCTTGTCCCTTCCACTGTGTCCCCATGTGGTGCTCTGGAAGCAGGTGAGCTCACTGCCCATCACCTACTGGCTTAATGTTTCTCTTAGATTTTGTTTCCCTTATTTTCTACTCCACTCTCACAAACTTATTCAGCAGTGAGAGGCTGAAACTCATCATTTATGACTGGGAAAGAAAAATCAATAAATACTCAATTTCAGAGAGGGATAGTCCTCCCTTAGGCCCTTCCTGTGCCTCCACAAGCATGTAATTCTATTTAACATAGAGAATAGAAGGAGATATTTTCTGCAGTCATTTTTCTCCCTTTGCTTGGGTACCTGGAAGTTGAAGTGCCTTTCTGGGGGTGCTAGAAAGGCATTAGCTCTCGCTTCACCTGCCTGTTCATGCCCTCTGCACCTTTGGTTTTTCCAGGGCTCAGGTCTGGTGGGAAAAAGGTTTCAACTAATCAGTGTTTCCATACAAAACAACTTTCCACATAGCCTGGCACAAATTTGTCTGGCTCATCCTGTACAAAGGGCCATTGCACGACGAGTTCAGGACAGAACAGCCCAACACTGTACTTCCATCTGCTATGTCATGAGTCCTTTACTGAGTCACTTGTCTTTCCGATTGTGGCAGTTTCAGTATGACTCTAAATGAACCTTTTTTCAAGAAAGGCAGCACGAATCTTCCTCAGAGGAGATGTGATGGGTGCACAGTGCAAGGGGAAATACCTTCTTCCATTCAAGGTGACGCAGCTTCGTAAATTGACTAAAAACACCAGTCAAAAAATTTCCTGCACTGCAAGTGCAACGAGAGCTTTGTCATAAAGATTCTAAGAGGACATCCTGTAGAAGCAGACAGGTTTCCTTTGTTCATTTTTTTACAAAAAGAAACCTGTGGTTTGTGACAAAAAAATGACACACATGAAAAAAGGAGAAAAAAAATCCCAGTCGTGTTGCCCGCTAACCTACACACCTTCCCAGGGTCTGCTCTCCATCTTAATCCATAATATTTATGGGGCTTTACATATACAAACATCTGCAACTGAATGAGTCACTGCTATTTAATAAACATGCAGATTCTTTGTTATGCTAATGGGTTTGTTTGGGCATGAAGGGTCAAACTCACAGTGACGCAAAAAACTTGGGAGTTCTAAGTTCTTAAAAACCCTGTGGAAGATAAGAAAACAAGTTCTGAAAATAAAGTTAGTAATAAACCCACTGCATTTTGGGGAGGGAGAAAGGAGACCGACACTTGGATGAAGAAATGCCATTTCAATCACATGCCCTGTCCTTTAGTAAGAGCAGTAAAGAAATGAGAACTGTCCTTCTCACAGACATTCTGACTGCACGTTTCCTCTGAGGACACTGGCAAGGTGACAGAGCATCCCCTTGCTCCTCATGTGAGTAGGAATCGCTCCACAGGACAGTGCTGGCAGAAGGGAAGCAGAACTTCTGTGCTCTCATTGCTTTTCCCCTGGGTCCTGGCAGGTAAGTCTCACGGGGCTCTCCCACAGAGAAGAAATGCTGGTGCTGTGGTTGTGCTGCCGATGGGACCCTGAATTTTGTAGGGGAAGATGCTGATGTAGCATCTCATCCTACAAGATCTTGCTACAGGGAAACACGGGCTTTGATCCTAGCTACAACAAAGCCTACCACAGCACCAAAACACCACAGCTCCACCTTGCCTAGAAGGGCTGTAATGTGTCATATGGCTTCAAAGGGCCCTGCCCTGGGGCATATGGGGCAGGCAAGACCCCACTGTCCCACCAGGGCTTCACAGAACTCACTGCTTCCTACTGTTCTGTGACTGTGGAAGTGCCTTTGGGCTGATAAAGCTTTACACAGCAACAAAACACCAAAGAAGTGGTGGGACGATGACAGTCCTGTTTCAGAGTACTTATTTATCAGTGACACCCTGCAGCTGGCGCGGAGTCAACGAGCTGCCCTCCTGACTGCTAACCCAGGGCACCACTTCTCTATTCTTCATCTCTTAAGAACAATGGTACTGAAAGCTCAGAGCTTTCCTTGTTAACAGCTCTCCTCCAAATACATGCAGGCCTCTTTGAGCTAATTTACAGAATGCACAAGGATCAGTCATTGTGAAATTACAGCTAATTTCCACCACAGGGCAGGACACCAGCCAGGGCCTGGAAGGTTGCACCTCCCAGGAAGGGACTTGTGGCTGAGATGGGTTTGTCAGGAGCACCAAGAGACCAGGGCAATCTCAGCAGCATCTGCGGGGCGCCAGGAAAAAGACACAGTTGGTCTTAATAAAAAAATGAAGTAACTCCCCAGCTGCACTTGGCTGTGTTTCATTGGGACTAACTTGACGGTAAAAACCTTCTCGCACATTTTCAGGAAACAACTGAAATTTTTGTGACTCGGCATCACTGTAAAGCTGTGCCTAAAGGGATCTGGAGAACTGAAGAAAAATCCAGCTGAGGAAGAGGCGGCCAACAGCCCTGGCCTCGGCATGGCCACCTTCCCTCTGCGCTGCCAGCGCTTCCACCGTGCCACCCGCTCTCATGGGAGGATCCTGGGTGGAGGGAAGCTGATTCTGTCCAATTGATTTTGGCCAGCTGATTTTGGCTGTGCCCTGGACAGGCAGGTGGATCCTGTCCCAGTTGCATCCCGGCACGCTGCAGCACGGGCAGCCCTGATGCCGTGCAGGGGTACCAACCTGCTGGGGCACGGGGTGGGGATGTGACCGACACCGTGTGCATCCTCATACTCCCTGTTTCGTTTTGTCTGTCTTTCTCACTTTTAATGGGGATGTAAAGTAGGTCGCAGCTCAGAGCAGAGGTCACTGCACTGGAGTGATTAAAGCCGTTTAAGGATCTCCTCCCACCCAGAGCCCTTCGCTCCTCCCGCACATTTTTTCTTTCCGAGGGCAGGTACAGTGAAACCTTAATTCCTTTGAGCTGCCTCCTCAAATGACACCACCTGACTGCTGCTACATTTTTGCAGGCATTTAAGCTCCTTGACAGTGAAGACTTACAGGCGGGACTCCTTATGTGAGGATGTTTACAGCCTCTCCAGCTAGCCAAGAGTTTTACTTCCATATTCCCTCACAGCATGTTTATATGTAGTATCTACAATGACACTGTTATCATTCTGAATGCAGCTTAAATTTCTAACATGCCTTTTTTCACCTTTGAATCCTAAAGCACTTGACAACTGGTACATGATCATTACAGCCTGAATATGCTGTGATTTGTCCACCTGTCACAGGGATACACCTGCCTCTGAAGAAAACTGGGATGCTTCTCCATACACCCACAGGGATGTACTCCCACCTGTGTGTTTGGCTTCAGACAATATGCAATGAAACTTCTGCATCTGAATTACTTTTTTCCCTGCATAAGGTAGCAGAGGCTGACTGACAGAGAACTGCTGAGCTGGCTTGGTGCCACTCCTCTGAGCAGTTAAAAAATAAAATTTCGATTTCTCAAGATGCAGGATTGGGCTTTTTTAAGAAATGAGTTGAAAATAGAGAGAGAGACTTAATACACTGACACAGGTCTTCCTGGATTTAGCAATTAACTTTGTTTTCTGTTAGTGGGAAAAGTGTCACTGAAACCTTATGTTACCCAATAGGAATTCCTACTGTTACATGAAAGCTCCTTGTGTAAAATGGCCCAGAAACTCTTACCTGTTCATAATGGATTCTTTAATACTGATTTTAGTAATATATAATCTCAAACAGAGATAAATTTCGATTTCTTAGAATGGCTTTAATCCAAAAGTCTTGAATACTCTTACAGGAGTTTTTGAAGACTCTGCAAGGATCCCTGAGATCTTAACAAAAAATACGTTGCTGCCAGGTTGTTTAAGAAACAACAGTTCTGAAATACGAATGCTGGGTATAAGCATCTGCTGGATAACTGAAGCCAGCTGAGTCACAGGAGTCTTCAGTCATTTTTAGAAGCAAGTACAGGAAAATGTATATATCAAAGGGACTGAAGTTTGAAAAAATTTTGAGCAAATCTGCTAACCTAATAGCTTTTATGGAAGGACTCCAACCCTGCTTTGTTAAGGAAAGAAATAAGAGTTGGGGCCAATCCCCCTTCTCGTCACTTGCAAGCACGATGTGAATACAGATGTGAAATGCAGTTAAAAACTAAAAAGAACTGCCTGGAGGTTGCACCCTGCCTCAGGCTATCGGGAGTCCCTCTCCCTCTATTTTACTTGGAACTGGCAGTTTTCTCAGTATTCTTTGCACAAACAGAGCAAATTCTGCTGTTTCACCTTGTTAACTGAACATGTGGTGTGAGGTCAGCAACAGTCGCCAGCCTATCTACAACTGTCTGTGCTCACATGATGCCGTGGCTCCAGCATAAACAGGAAATTGGGCAAGTGACTCCTTTACTAGGGGACCACAAGACCACTTTTTTTTATAAAAGAAAAAGCCCTAAACTCTTCAACAACACACTGTCAGACCTAATGAAGAAAATCAGAGGAGCTGGCAGGATCAGAACAAAAGCCACAAAGGTTTAGGCTGCAACACTTTTGCCTGATCATAACAATGTGGTTCAGCCTCAGGAAATGCACCAGTGTTTGGTGTTCTGCTCAGCTGATCTGAGTGTTCACTGGGGTCTTTGGGCCAAATATGGACTGTTCTTTTTTACATCCTTATTGACTTCACGGCTACACGCTGCAAAGACTGTGACCTTTGCACTTCATTTCACTCCTAAAATTGCCTGGAGAAAGGAAGTGTGCAGGAGGCAAGCAGAAAAACAGGGAGGAGGCACAAATGTGTGGGAGGACTATTTTAGAGAACAGGTCACTTTTGTTGAAAATAACAACCAAGCTTTCAGCACATATGTACAAAGAGAGAAAGAAAAATAGGAATAGGGTCAGTATCATAGCAGCAACCATCTAGTATCCAGAAGAGCTCTGGTTATAGGCATGTGAAGGGGGGCACTGCTTTCACTGCATGCTTCTCACTACACAGACTTGACGATCTCTGCTGGGATCTACGTACTGACTGAAATGAGTCCCACGGGAACCACCCGGCCTTTGCAGCGACATTTAAACTCCACTGATGTAAATGGCAAAGCTCCCACTTGCTCCAAGGGGGCCAGGTCCTCCTCTTGACAGGAAGCTCTGAGAAATGCAGATTCCCAAAAATGGAAACCTGATATGAAGAAATTAGCTAAATAAAGAAAATCTGCCTCTGGACTGATGAGGAGCGTTTTGATCAACCACATCAGAAGACAAACTCTCTCTTTGTGGGTCTAGCCTGCCTTGTGTGGGTTGCACACAGGCTGCCCTCAACACTGATTTTTTTCCCAGCAAACATCTCCTAGTGACTTCAGGATTGGTAAAAGCCTCTGCCTGGGGGCAGGCAAGCTGCCTTCATAGCTCTTACCCTGGCCAGGGCAGGGCAGGGCAGGCAAGCACAAACACTGAGTGGCAGCAACACGGGGCAGAGCGGTGGGCTGGGTGTCACGGCAGGCTGCCAGGGCTCCTGCAGGAGCAGAGAGTGTCTGGCACAGTCTGAGGGCTGTCAAGATGCAACCAGAAAACAAATGAATTATGGTGAAATAAGCTGGATTTAGGAAGGCTCTATATTAGTCACACATTGGAGAAATCGGGTCTCTCCAGCTCCAAACTGGAACCAGTGCAGCGTGATTCAGATGCTCAGCCGAAGCCACACATCACTGGCCAGATTCCATCGCTGAATATTTACAGAAAACAAACCAGATTATAAACGAAGGGTTATTTGTCAGGCCTATTTAGTAAATATTGTAATTGTATTTAAGAGTGCACCTAGTGAGTGGGTAAGGCACAAACCAAAGCAGATGGTGGAATGCCTTGGATGAGGTCTGTTTCTACGCTGCATGTACAGAAGTACAGATGTGTTTTACAGAGGATACATTTAGGTGACCCATGCTTCCTTTAAATGGGCTTGAGTTGAGCTGCAACAACACTGAAATGCTCAATAGCTGGTTTGACACCTATTTGCTCATTTCAAAACACATTATTAGAAAACCAGCTACACTACAGAATTCCCAAAACTATTCTGATTGCAGTTCTGCTGTTTACAGCTCACTTCTCATCAACTAAATTGTGGTGCTTAATCCTTAGGTATTTTGCTAGGCAGTGTTGCATCTCCAGACCTGGGTTTCCTTCTTCTTTAAAAGCTGTCATAAATTAGTTTCTGCTTTACACTTCAGAGAAGGTGGAGCTGGTTGTTAAACATTTTTAGACTTATTTTTTTCATTCTCCTTAGTTTGTGTAAAAGTGGTCATCACTCATATGGCTCATAATATACAGAATCCACTGCCTGTCACTTTTTATTTTAAAATACATAAATGTTAGGAAAACTATAAATAATGCTTCTTGTGCCAGGTTTTCTTTTGTTTGTTTAAGAATTCTGAGTTGTCAGAATTTTTTTTACTGCTCTTGCACCCTGTGTCTCATCCAAGAAAACAGGGTTTCACGACTAGTGGTTTGAAGAAACAGCACCCTGGGAGCTCCACTTTCCTTCATGTTTTAGGTGCTTCTCACAGAGTCAGCTGGTTAAAGTCAGTTCGAGTCTCCAAACATTCATTGTGTAAACTTCCCATGCTCAGGAGATCACTGTGTGTTCCCCGCTCTGCTGTGGGAAGGCGACGCTGCCTGTGAAATTCTGCAGACCTGTGCTTTTTCTCGCAGTGCTCTGCCTACTTCACACCGGCCTGTGGAGTGCAACGCTCCAGTGGAGCTGGGAATGAACACCAGGGCACAAACCCAGAGCCTCTGGCTCAGAGTCAGGACTGTGTGCCTGGATCCTGAGCTGTACTGGTTGTAGAGTATTGGAATAACCGGAGCTGGAGGCGACCCACAAGGATATCAACTCCAGCTCCTGGCCCTGCACAGGATCATCCCCAAGAGCCACACCATGTGCCTGAGAGTGTTGTCCAAATGCTTCCTGAT
This sequence comes from Formicarius rufipectus, assembly GCA_013399695.1. NCBI lineage: Eukaryota > Metazoa > Chordata > Aves > Passeriformes > Formicariidae > Formicarius > Formicarius rufipectus. The sequence continues at coordinate 425,462 of VXAU01006054.1, forward strand.
CTCTGAACAGGCTTGGTGCTGTGACCACTGCCCTGGGGAGACTGTTCAGTGCTTAACCACTCTTTGGGTGAAGAACTTTATCCTAACATCCAACCTAAACCTCCCGACACAGCTTCATGTTGTTTCCCTTGATCCTCTCGCCAGTCACCAGAGAGATCAGTGCCTGCCCCTCTTCTTCCCCTCATGAGGAAACATTCTCAGTCCTTTTTCTTTTCACCTCCTGAGGCAGGTTTTTCCCACTGTGAGTTAGATGCAGGTTAACTGTTTTCAGTCCCATCACCACTGCAAGTTTTGCCTGGCTATGGAGACACTGATGTGCCCAGGGCTGCCATATGCTGTATAGAACTGCAATCAAAAACATACTGTATGGCAAATAGAGCCCTAACAGCACATTTAACGTTTATCTTCATTTGCATGACTTCTCAAACTTCCCTTGCTGAACTAAATGATGAAATCACAACATGTTCAGAAATATTAAATCATTTCCTCAACATCTGAATATAACAGGCTGCAGAAGGAAAACAATTACTTTTGGCATGTTGCACACTTTATCCTTAACACTCAGAATTCTGGCATCCCTGCATTTTTACAGACTTGCACTCTGATCTCAGCAGCATTAGGAACAACTAGGGACCACGATTTATTTCCTAGGAAACTCCCCAGACTTGCCAAACACCAGCTTTGCCTGTACAGTGTAGGTTTTAGGTGGCCACACAACGTACACCCAGGCAGGAACTTCAGGATGCCCCAAACAAGGTTTCCACTGCTGGCCTGTGGGCAGGGCTGCTCAGGAATGAGCCTAACCCAGCAACCAGCACTGGGTAGTGTCCTGCTGTCTCCATGGTGTAGAAAGAACAAATTAAATGTGGCACCAAGAGGATGAGGTGTGATGTCATGTGAAAAGCCAGGTCCTATGCATGTGAAATCCCGGGAGGGCTGCTGGGTGCCAGGGAGGGCAAGAGAGACTCCCCAAATGGAAAGGAGAAAGAGAAAAGAAAAAAAAATTGCTCATTTCTGCAGAACTCTGTGGCTTTCACAACCAGAAGGGTTCACTGCTGTGAGCTGATGAAGCTGCAGCTTTCCTGAGCAGGTGCCTTCTCTTTGGGGTTATGTTCAGCCAGTTGTCAGGGAATTGTAATGCAGATTTTTTGCGAGTACAGCAGGAGTAAAACTCACTGCCAAACTCCACAAATAGTGGAACAGTTTGGGAGTAAAAACAGATTTCAGAAATGAAAGTTCAGCCTGATCTATTGGGAACAACGTGCAATTAATGTGCTCAGCAATGTCTTAAATATGAGCAATGTGGGAGAAGGGTAATAGCTCCCTTTCTATCATTTTTCAACCTGTCAGCACACTAATCTATGAAACACCAAAAGCCAGATTCTTAGTAAATGTAAACTGGTAAACGTGGTTGAAGGCCAGTGGTGTTGTGCAGCCTATCTGGAGCTACATCTTTTTTAAACCATAAAACTATCAGAAGAGTATGTGCTTGTGGGATGGTGAAATAGGATCAATGTTACTGTTACAAAAGTGAGGACAGTGAGCCAGCTGGGTTTTTCCACAGGCATTTTCAAAACGACAGCGTTTATTTCTGCTTTTCTGCAACTTCTTCTCTATCTCTTCTCCTCCCTTCCCTATCCCTTTTTTTTTTTTTTTTTTTTTTTTTTTTTTGTGGTTTATGCCCTCTGAGCTACACCCAGAGAATGAGGTCACCAGGGAGCAGTAAGGATATGAATGCAGTCTGTGACTGCATCATTTGCTGTGCACACTGCCGGCTGCCTCTCCACACCAGGGCTCCCTGGAGGCAGCCAGGGAAAGGACCAGGAAGGAGGAGAAGGTATTCAGACTGGACTGCTGCTGTGTGGGGATGTCCCACCCCCTCTGCTGCTGGCATTGGTTGAACAGACACTGGAGAAACACAGGACATCGGTGCTTCCCAGGGACAAACGGGATGCTGCTGCAGGGAGAGGTGCCTCCTTGTGCCCTCCTGGTGTCTGCAGCCAAAGAATGAGGGATCCTTCAGACCTAGACTGCTGTGTCCCATGGCCATGAGGCTGGAAGGGTCTGTCATGCCTCCACCCAGTCGCCCTCTCCTATGCGAAGGCTGCAAGCAAATGGGGAATACAAAGAGGTCAACTAGCTCCTTGGCCACCCCTTTTCTTCTCCATTACCCTGCCCCACCTGAGTGTGACACAACCCTCTCCAGCCCCTGTGCATTGGGCAGCCCCTCATGGTCACTCATGGCAGGTCAGAACCACCACGTCAGCTCAACAGTCACCTTCACTCTTTCTGCCCTAAGGTAAATACCTGTACACTTGCTCCTTCCGTGCCCTGAAATGTGGGGAGCACCTGAGGCACATCTGGAGCACCTGAATTCCATCTGGCTTTAGCCCTACTGGGGCTGCAGGGCTTCCCAGGACGATGGAATCCCAACAAGTTGGTGAAGCCACTCTGCTGTGCTGAGGTGAGAGGCCCCCACTTGACTTTGGTAATGACCAAGGAGTCTGTGTTCTGCTTTCCTCTGTTGGTCAACTGGCTTAAAACCATACCTCACCCAGCCCAAGTTTTTTAAATCTTGAAAACCGAATGCATACAGTCCTCTGTGCAGTCTGCAGTGCTTGCATATGCTTCTGAAGGAAGCAAACGTTAGTGTGGCTGATGCTAATGTTTAAGCTGCTTGGATGCTGTCAACTTGAACTGCAAAACAGGAGTTGAAGTGAAATTCTGGCTGGCTTGGAGTTCCTCTGCTGATTTTTGAAACCATATAACCTCATTTTCAGTTTTTAAGTGGGTTTTATTCCTTCTATTCCTATGGGAAAGATCCATGAAGATGGAGAAACTAGCAGCAGAAATGCCAAGACAGCCTTTTACACTGAGATCTGCTCCAACCATAACGTATACACATAAAAACTCCAAATTCTTCACAGATATAACCATTTCCTGATTAGCTGAATGTGCAAGCAGAGTTAATGCACAGGGCTCTCCCTTCTCTGCTGAGGACACCGCACTCCCTTCCACTGTTGAATTCTCCCCTTCCTCCCACCAGTGATATCCCAGCCACAGAATGGTTAAATGACTGAAGGTTTGTGCCCTGCAATTTGCTCTCAGTTTTCTTCAGAGGGTGCAATCCTGGACAGTAAGTGCCTTTGCATTGGCTAAGAAACTCCTGCTCAGAGCAGAATCTTAGGGAGGGTGTGGACACAGACAAACTGACAATCAAGAAACCGTATGCAACATCCTCAGCTCTGCACTGAACCTACAGTGGTCAGCCTATTGGAGAAGGGCAAAGACTTTCCTCGTGGCTGCCCTCAGATGTAATGTGGTGTTTGGGAGCCCATGAGGGACTCAGTCTTTTTTTAACAGGTCTCAAATCCACTTCTCTTTTAGCAGGCAGTGTTTTTCTGCTTGGTTCTGCCATTTAGGGTCCTGCCTAGTTAATTTAGGAGTGACAGCAGGTGAGTCTCACAGGTCTGTTGGTGCTTGTGGGCAGTGATGGAAGAAGGGATGCAGGCTTTGCTTAAAAAGGGGTCACCTCAAGAGTGTTTATATTCTAGGGGCAAAGCAAGAGTAGAGCAGGAAGTGTTTTCAAAGGGAGAGTTAAAATGGGAACTAAGAAGGGAGAGTGGGGGAGTCCCAAATGGGCAAGAAAATTGGAAGAATGGGAATAGGAGGAGCAGGAAAGTTGAAGGAAGGAGGACAAATAAAAAATGAAGCATGCAGAGAAAGGACTGGGCTCTGCAGCCCTACAGGCAGGATGTCATCGAGGACCAGTTCCATCCCCAGCAGCTCTCATCACCACAACCCGCAGAAGGCTGACAGCAAATCCCTGACCCCAGGATAAGGAAGCCATGGCTCCTCCAGCAAGGGTTTCTCAAAATGAGACTCAAGTTTTCACTATGGGTGGAGTAGCCCCATCATGTTCTGAATCATTGGGCTGTGGGCTGGCCATTGTATGCATTGTTATGAGGTATCTTCTTTGCTAAAGCCAAGCAGAAAAGCCAGCAAAGCAACAGGAGGGAAGAGGCTGTTAGTAAAATCCCATGGGAACAGTGAGGAATGATGATAGTCTATGGCTCACATCCCTGCTTTGACTGCAGGAGCTGCCACTGCAACAGCAGTGTCCAAAGCACTGTGTGTAGGGCATGGCTGGCCAGGGCAGCTCAGAGAGCTGGCTCTGGAGCACCTCTGGCTGCTGCTGAGGAATTGCAGAGAGCCTTAGAAACCTGTTTTGCTAGTACACTGCAGGCAGAGGGCAAGAGCTAATCAGGACTTGTGCTAATTAAGCAGCCTATTGCTGGGAGAGGATGGGGATGTGGCTGGATGCCAACAGTAATATGGTAGGTGGGATCAGAGGGCTCCACTGACTCCCAGGGAAAGTCTGCTTTGGTAACCTGGTACTTATGCTTTCTTTCTTCCTTCTCCTGGGGTTGCTTGTGGAACGACACAGCCTGTGAAGCCCTTTTGGAGCCCCACACACCTTCCAGAGATCCGTGGGCAGGAGCCACCGATCCTTTGAGGAGGGCAGAGCTGTGGTGGGAGGCAGTCCCCTCTGCTCAGCCCCGCCGTGGGCCATGACGGCTGGGGCTGGTGCTGCTGGCAGAGCTACAGCCTCGTGTTTTTTGACCTTTTACTCTTCCAGAGATAGAAATGGGATTTGTCTGAGGCTTGGAATAACTTCCTGCGATTGTGCTGGAGAGGGCTAGTCTGGCTTGCTAGATAGCTGTGTCTGTCGGGCTGGCTCAGGAATGGAGAAAGCCTCTGCTCTGTGACTAAGTCGAAGACAGATTTAAAGGAGCCTAAAGACACCAGCTGTGCCTTAGAGAAAAATAAGCTGAAAGCACTGTACATTGTTCCCAGTAGGACAACTGGGCCTGGGCTGCTTCTGGGTTTGGGCATTAGCCATTACCGGAGAACCACAAACCAGCCCTAAAGCAAATGGTGTCTGTGTTTTGATAGTGATTCCTCAGATGGTAACTTATAAATCCTCTCCGGATCAGTGACGTATGTGTGTCTGCATGTGTGGGGAAGTAGGTAATGGTCTGAAAATTGATCCTTTGGGATGATGAGAGTAAGCAATAGCTGTGCAAGCTGCAGCTTCCTCTTGCTCTAGCGTTCCTCTGCCTCTGCTGCCAGCACAGGCAGTGACACTGAGGCTCTGGTGAGGGCTGCTCTGCTTTTCCTGATTCTTTTGACACTCTTGGCATCTTTTCTGTTCCATCTTCTGACTTCTAGCAGCCTTTACAGGTGACATTGCCAGGTGAGATGTTTTCAGCAGAACTGTTTGCTTGAAGAGAAGGAGGAGCCTCACCACCTTTGCAAGGCTGACAGCTCTGGCACTGGCTGGGGTGGGGGGACACCTGGAGAAAGGCACTGGACTACTCTCCTGCTGACCATGAAAGAAGCTAACCCCTACGGTCTGACAAACATGTGCATCCCTGGGAATCAAAAAAAGGGCATACTAGGCATATCATTGCAATACTCTTCGGCAACTTTCAACCATGGCCCTGTTGCACCAGACAAAAATGTTAAAGCCCAAAAAGATGAGTTTTGATCCAAAGCATTTACAATCACAACCACATCACTGGAAAGTGTAATGGCACTCGTAAGAGTTGCTCCCAGGTAAAAGAGAGTCAGTCTGTGCTACCAGGACATGCTCCCTCTTAGCCCCTAGATGAAGATTTCACCTAACAGCTGGGCACTGTAGCTGTGATCACTGTCCTTCCACCTCTGGCACACGGTGCCACTGCTGGTGAAGGCAAAGTAGGACCTCACATCGATGGCCTCCTGTCCTTCAACAGATCTCTTGGAACCTCCCATAGAATTAAGGAAACATACTTCACACAAAGGTTTTTTTAAAGCAAGCTTTAGTTGTTTCTTGTGTTTTACTCATCAGCAGGCAAAATCACTCCATAGAAGATGTGTGCTAGTGTACTCCTGTGTGACTCACCACAAACTGGCTGCTTCTGAGTCTCCTTACTTAAAATTCAGAGTAGGAATGATCTTGGCCTTTTCCTGGTATTCCTCAGAACAACTGGACATGTACGACCTGGTGAGCTGGATCCTTGGCTGTAAATGGCAATTTTGTACTCTCAGCCAACAGCAGTGCCAGGTGGGAATGCCCTGGCATATACCAGGGAATACTCAGGACACATCCAGTTCAGCCCAGCCATAAGACCCACCTCCTCCTCAAGCTGTCTCTCTGTAGGCGTTTGTTGCTGGTGTCAGCACTCTCTGCTTGGACAGGACTGAGACAACAGCTCTCCCCACCTCTGCAGCTCATGGTTGAATTTGTGCTGCTCCTGATACACGAGTGTGTTTCATAGCGGGTAACAAAAGATTTGGCTCTTCCTGCCCAGCAAAAGCAGAGCTGTCCCACAGCCAAGTCATGTTTCTGTTGCAAACAAGTCCTAACATATGAGTTTAACATACTTAACACTTCTGTGCATGGACACCATTCACAGGTTTTCAGCCTCAAGAGAATTCAGGGTGTTAGTGATATATATCACCAAATGTGATTTATAATGTCATTGTGTGATATGGTGAGAGGGTAACATCATGCCTTTGAGCTTCAGTGCACAGCAGGTCTCTTAAACAGAAGAAGTGGAACTGCACTGCACTGCTTCTCTTGTTTGCATTAAGTTCAGACTCCTAAATGTATTTCACTCACTGCTTTCTAAATAGGCAGGGTCAAAGAAACTGGAACTTCGTATTTAAACATGTTTATATATATATATATACATATATATATAAAAGAACTGCAATCCAAACAGAGTGAAAATTTAACAAAGAAAGACTGCCTTGTTTATTTATGGGTCATTTCACATAATTCATTAATTTTAAATCCTTTTTTGGTGCATTTTTACTGAATTTCAATTCCATTCAAATCAAGTGATTACAAATCATAAAAATAATCCTTGCCGGGTAAAATCAAGCTTTCCATAGTGATACCTCTTTAATATCGAAATTATAACATAAAGAACATAAGTAGTTGTATATTAAGCTACACCAACGAGTTGGTATTTATGGATGAACACAAAATATCCCTGTTAGCAAAGGAAGTTCTACATTTATTCTAAACCCTCTATTTGGTCAGAAATCATTGCATATCAACTAATGAAAGTGTATTTCAAGGAGACAAATGGAAATGGGAGAAAAAACTGAGATTAAGAAATAATAATTTAATTCAACGTTTTCTACTTTCTCAGTTAAATTATGTAAAATTCAGTCTTAACACTGCTTTATGAGAATTAATACTCTATATAGGGAAGTTTCCTCAAAGCGATTGGATTAGATTGGGGAAGTTTCATGAGGAAAGCTGTTGAAATTAAAGACAAAACTACTAGTGCTCCCTGAACGGAACTTGTAGCCTGTGATCCGTGGTGTTGCTTGAAATACTCCTTTTCTACCTTCAGTCACACAGGTCAAAAAGGCAATGATGGACTGTCACGACGCGGGGCACTAGCTCCCTCTTAGTTTAAAAGGTACCCAAAGGGCTGAGCAATGAGTGTTTCTCACCACACCCTAATTCCAGCAATTCAACCCCGTTATTTCACTTGTGGTACAGTAACGAGCCACCAGACCTTTCCACACGGCCATGAGAACAACGCATGTTAGCAGAGTCTCTGCAGGTTCTCATACATGTGGGTTTTAGCCCTGCTCTCACTGTTAGAAGACTCTGAGCTGGTGACTAAGGTCACAGCTAGAATTTTATATAAGAACAGTTATGCAAATACATGCGATGCCACTAAAGACCAGGTCATGGTATATATGCAGTAGTTCACAATTTGATGAGCACATGTAAAGTAGGCCAGTGATGAGACTGTCTAGGTATAACATAACTTAATGTATAGGTGTGAGAGCAGTCTTACTGTAGTGAAACCAACAACAAATCCCCCAAATAAAAGCACCAGAAAAAGATGCAGAACACTGCAGCTCAGCTCCCTATGGGCTCACGCTGTTTCTCTACTACCGCAGAAAAACAGAGAGAGCCTGTTACTCAAACTTGCCTAAGAGTTCAGCTCATTTTCTCTCCCCATCACAAAGTACTCCAGGGTTCATTCATTTTTCCATCCAGAGTTCTTGGGCCTCTCACACAAATCCACTTAGGCACCCCACACTACAATACAAACCCATGTAGGCATCCCACACCATGGCCCTGCGTGGTCCTTCTGCATCGAGATGCTTTCTCATAGCAACAGACAAGTATGGCAGCAAAAATGTTAGATCATCTTGAATTTCTACATGCATTTTCATGAAGTTTCTGGAATTCTTTGCAAAGAGTGGCCTGCAGGTTGACTACAGAGCTGAGAGCTTCCTACCCTATTCCTGAAGGTACATGTCTTGTAACACTCCTGCAACCTCCTGCTGTTATTGTTTGACCCAGTTCCAGGCTCGCCTGCAGAGCAGGAAGCTGTGCCACTGCAATGCCACAGCCCCCAGTGCTGTATCTTCACCTGACAACCAAACTCAACACGATCTGCTCTGTCTTCAGAGCACTGATGGTGGCAGGAGCTGTAAGCAGAAGTGTGAAGTTCACAGTCACTGGTTTTGCTAACTGAATCCCACAAAAAGTGATGTGAGATAAGGGCTGTTTGAACACAGAGCAAACAAACACTCTAGACAGAGCACTTTGATCCTGAGGCTCCAGAGAGGTTTGCACAGTTAGAAGAGTCCCTGTCTCTCGTGCCCAAAAGATAACAACCTCTGAAATTCAACCTGACAGAAACTTTTCTGTCAAAGGCTGTTTCCTGAGGGTACCAAAAAAAAGTCTAATCATTTATAACCAAATAATTTGCCCTCCAAGTTTAGAGCCCAGTTACAGAAAGCACTTGAGCACATGCTTCACAGCAAGCTCAGGAATAATCTTTAACCTCATTTAAACTAAAATACTTCCAAGAAATTGGATGCACATTTTTTTGGGCCACTGTCCAAATTTTCCCTGCCCAAAGTCTGAGCACTGCTTGGCAAGATGAAGGGAGAATCTTGACTTCAACTAGGTGATGTACTCATATTTAACCATCCTCTCACTTCAAAGACAATGATGATTTTCTTTCTGAAAAATGGTATTTGAATGTGATACACAGACATTGTGTATGGTATGAAACTGAGGGGACACTTCCTCTTCTAATGCAAAAGCCATGCACCATTAAGAGGCAAATAAGCACCATACATGAATGTGTTCATGAGAGGGACATGGAAATCTTACTGGGTGTTGAATGCTTGATGTCCACTAATTTTGATTTGCAAATGGACCATGCAAAACCAGCAGCATAATTAACCTCTCCCCGTCTGGGAGGTGCCTGGGAAGAAATCTTTCTCAGGTTCAGCAGAGAGCAAGGCAGGGTTTCCTTCTGCAAGACTTGCAATGACCCCTTAAGCATTTCTCTGGAAGTAGTGGAGTCACCATCCCTGAAGGTGTTTAAAAGACATGGAGATGTGCTGCTTGGAGACATGGTTTAGTGGTGGGCTTGGCATTGTTGGGTTAATGGTTGGACTCAATGATTTTGAAGGGTTTTTTCCAGCCTAAATAGTTCTGTGATTCTGTGATAAGGGATCTTGGGGTATGGCAGCTCAGACTGTGTAAATACAAGATCTGTTTATGCTCTGAGTAAGGAAGTTTAAATCTGACCTGCAATGAGTATGTAAGGCTGCACAGAGGAAGGGCTTTCTCTACTGCTGCAATTCAGAGCAATCTCCCCTTTGTCTCAAAGGCCACTGTGGCTATGACTCACATACAGCCATCAGACTATTAACACTTTTATTCCAACTAGTTATTTCTGGCTTTTGGCAGTCAAAATACCTAAATGCCCAGAGTGCTTCCAGGGTAACTATGGTAATTACAAAAACAAACAACAGCAGCTCGACCCAGGGGTCAGCTGAAGCCAAACTCTGAATCACACACTTATTTTTTACCTGTAGCTATGAAAAGGAATGTAAGCCTGGACAACAAGGCAGTACATTTCCCAGCTCCCTGGAAGATGCTCATCCAGACAAGCTCAGTGCAGGCGCTGTTACCCGTTCACTCTTCCACGGGAGATGCTGAGGGGTGGAGGCTGCACAGCATCCTTTGGCAACAGCCCCCAAACAGAATATCATCCATCACACTCTGTAAATCCACTGGAGGCTGAGAAAGTGTATGAATACTCTGATCTTCTGTGTATCTGTAACCTGTATGTTTCAGAGAGCTCCATTAGCGTTTCTATCTTTTCTGAAGTTAGGAGGATGACTTTGTTCAAGTTCTAGACCTCCCTTACACTTTCAGTCTCCCTATTCCTGCAGTAGCAGGCTTCTTTAACTCCTTCTCTAAAAAAATAGTCAAAATTTATCATCTATTTAGATTTTTAGCATATTGTAAAGAAGGGTAGCTCAATAACCAGACACTTTCCAAGTACATAAGCCAAAGGCTAAAGTCCAATGTGAGAAACCAGATTAATCACAAATGAAGAACAAATATATTATAGAGGATAATGTATCTTTCAAACAAAGAGAGTGGTCATTGGTCCTTCAGTTGTGTTTCTGTTTTCTTTTCTATAAAACCCCTGTTGCTAAACTAGAGGGCCATGAGGTATGTATCCTCAGTGAATAAACCAGACCAGAATACAAGACCTTTATGATTCACTAATAAACCCTGAGAAAAAAACACCAGTCTGGAAGCATCAAACCTTCCAGAAGAACAAGGACCAATAAAATGTTTAACAGGAGCAGCCAAGCTAACTTGGTGAGAGCTCTCAGTCCTCTAAAGTACTTCGCCTCATCTTAACAAGATCTAAACTAAATTAAATCCAAAAGCTCAAAGTTGACAAAAATAAACCAATACACGAAAGACAAAAAGGAAAAATATAATGAAGTTATTGTTTCTTCTGGTTTTCCTTAAAACATACCAATGCAAAGTCGTGTCTACAGACATGAGGCCAGAGCTGCACACAGGAGAGAAATTCTGGCCTGTGTAGGCTGAGATAATTCTTGCACATGATACCTCAGAAAGGTGGCCCTGAATGAGAAGAGGGGTTTTCTTTAAGGTGTTGCCCTTGTTGCCTGGGTGTTGCACACAGCAACAGTGCACAGAAAGGACAACTGTAAAACCATGGTGTTGTCAGGAGCATTCAGGAGTAGGCATCGTGTAGGGAACCTTGACAGCTTTCTACCGTGGATCAACTGACATTTTGAATAACAAAACTTTCACATTCTGTAGGTAAAGACAAGGTTCATCCTTATGCCATTCCCCACACACTTGCTGATTTCCAGGGGAGGAACATTGCAGGAGTTCCCTTCAAGGAGAAAACCAAGCTAGTAAAATCCATTCCTCTGATCCCTCCTACCCCAACAATGCAGAATATTGTTGAGTAAAAATGGAGTCATAGTTGCAGGCAGCAGATATAAAAGAGACTTCTGAAAGCAGTGGTTGTACAGAGAAAGCAGTAACTGCTTTCCTTTTTTAGGCTTCATGGCTTATTTTTTAAACCACAAAGAGACATTTGCATGTTACCCTTTTCTGGTCAGACACGAAAAAATACCATAGAAATAAATGCAAGAACAAGTAACACCTCCTGCCAACTTTCAAGTTTAACTTTAGCAAAGATCCATCATTCAATTTTACATTTTTAAAGACGCACAGCATATGATCAAACCTGACTTTTCTAAGAGGTGGAAAGAAACAGCAGAACCCCAACTATTATCTTTTCTTATTTTAAACTTCATCCCACACTTGACACAAATTTAGATCTGAACACGGAATTACTCCTACTCTTCTCCTTCACTTATGACTCTTTCCTACCATGTTTTTCAGAGAAGGGGTTTGTAAATGTGACTCGTGAGGATGCAGTGTAGCAGGTAACATGTATGATGTTACATACCAGGAGGTTGTGTGTTGCTGATCCAGTGACTAACATGTTAAATCTAATTGCTAGATTTAAATGAAGCCATCTGGGAGGTAAAATACCCCCTGGTCAGGGCAAAGATTTGAGTTACAAACCCAGTGATGCTAGATCAGCCAGAAGTCAGTAGAATCTAAAACCTAAGTTTATGTAGTTTTTTCAGCCACAGACTAAATGTGGCTGTAGCCCATTCAGAGGGCAATGGCACACAGCTGACGGTTTTAGGAGGCCTTTAAAAGGCAGGCTGAGAGAGATGGCAAAAGACAAACATATATGTGAACTTCTGAGAGAGTTTAATGATTGATCTAGTCCTTCTGCACACAGAAAAGCATTTCCTCAGAATAAAGTATATTTATAATAATTTACAAAGGCCAGGAAGAGCCATATGGTGATGCTATCTTGATGCTGGTGTTAAAAGTCATTGCAAAATCCCAGGGAGTGGTTTTCCAGGGGTATGCCAAGGGAAGTGCATCTTCTGTTCCTAAAGACTCTGAGAGGGAAGACTGTGGCGCAAGAGAACAGTATTACTCAGGAAGATGAATCCTGGCCTTAGAGAAGCAAGGAGGGGAAATCCCTCTTCTGACTTCAGGTTACAAAAACAATCCCCCCCGCCAAAAGCCACATGTAATGTGCATGGTGAAGATGAGTGATACAACGTGATGTCTCAAACCATGGAAGATTGCTGGAAACTGATCTATCCAGACAGTGGATGGATTGACTGTAAGATGTAGAGGAAAACTAAAAAAAACTTCCAAGGAAGGCAACAGAGATTTTTATGACACAACTCCTTGCCCAGCAAACTGTACTTTCCTGGGGATATTTCAGGGATTGCAACAGACAGAAAAGCTGCAACTACTTTCTGATTTCACACTCAACACTGCGTGAAATTGGTGGTTTCTGAAGGATTTGGTCTGTGCCAGGGACAATGCAAAGAATTTTGCTCTGACTTTGGTCCTCCCCGTGGTGCTGCCATAGCTACTTTTGTGTCCCATCAGAGCAGAAATTGGACCGACGAAAGCTTGAGCTGAAACATGAAGCATTGCTATCACCAGAGAGCTCCAAAATTTACAGTGTTGGCTCAGCTGGGTTCCTGGAGATTTTGAAGAAAAATCAACCTTACTGATTTTTGTGGCAACCCAGTGTGCTTCTTGTTTTAGATGAAACAGTCCTTATGCCATTATTTAATGTTCATACCCAGGAGAGACTGTGTGACGATGGTTTTCCCTTACCCTATCAGCATGAATGTTCAGCCTGTCTTTGATACACCCACTAACTTTTTATTGTGGGATCAAACCACCACCAAAGAACTCACATAGGAAACAAATTTAGATGCTTAAGTAACTTATACAATCTTACAAATATTACAATCCAGCATGGGAGCAATGGAAAATTTGCACCTCTAAACCAATAAAGCAGCAAACTAATGATGGCACTCTCTTCTTTCATACTTCACCCTGCTCTGCAAAAGTAAGAACTGCATTATTTTTTTCACTTCTGAGAAAAAAAGAGTTTGAAATGTGTCTTCCAATAATTTATTCATGCAGTGTAATCAAGCAGGGAATCTGACACAACTTAGCAGAGGCACGATTTCCAGCTCTGTGGTTTTTCACCTCTGAGAGTACTTACTACTTGCTTGCCAGTAATTACCACAACCATCTCCTGCTTTAAACTCTGGTACAGAAAAAGGTTTCCAGTTTGTTTCTTTAAACTTGAAGGGAATTTAATTTTAAAACTCAGCTGAATGGAGAACTTCCATGAATCAGGTAATAAAACCATTTGTAAGTTTTTTTCTTCTTGTTTGTTCACCAAGTTAGGCATTATTTGCTTCTGGCTAAAATGCCCTGGCCAACAATTCTTCTCTGTCCCCGAAGTATTTTTTGTTGTTGTTGTTTAATACACCCTGTGCCCAAAGGGACAAATGCTTGGAAGTGTTTACATTTTTCACCCGTTTCTTGGAAATCATGGCCCTCAGATAAAAAGAATACTACTCCAACAACTGTGTGGCACTTAGAGAGCTTCTGGTCTTACCGATTCTTTGAATTCATTTTTTTAAAGCCATCACATATGTTTATATTTTATTCTGTGACTTTATTACTTGAGAAATAAGCAGTGCTACTAATATTACTACACTGCTACTGTCGTGAAGTTACAATGCACATAATTTACACAATGATTTATTTTAAAAATTAAGACGGAATTTTAAGTCTATCTAGGAATTTGAGGCATTTGAGTAGTCATATTTCAATAAATCCAGTAGAAGTCTATCCTGCTGGTTCTTTATATACGCCATTGGACATTTCTGTCCATCTCTTTGAATGTTAGTTTTGATCCTGTAACCTGAGTCTTCCCTCCACTATGGTTTATTTCAATTCTAACTGAAATTAGGCAAAATAATCCAATGGCCTTGAATCCAGCTGTAGTAGAACTTTGTGTTTGTTTGATCCAAGGTTCCCTCTCCATGGCCGATTTTGTGTTTGTTTCTATTTGGCAGTCAAAAGGGGAACTAAAGACTTTCTTGAATGCAAAATCATGTGCAAAATCAGACCCATAATGTACAAGCTGAAGATGAATGAAGCACCAAAACCAACCCATGTCCCTTTCCTGTACTATTTCTTGCAACCAATTAAAAGAACTGGTATTTTTTGCAGGCCAGAGGAGTCTTAGTTTTATTGGTTATCAAGGTATTTTCACTATCATTCTTTTGCTGTAAACAGTCAAAGTCTTTAGAAACAGACTGTTGCTTGCACACTTTCTAATCCACATTTAAATAAAAAAAATCACATATACCTATGACTAATTCCACTTCGCAAATTGTTTCAGCTCTGAGGTAGAAACACCGTTTTCTCATGGCATTATGTGACAGATTTCATGTGCTCTGTGTCAGAAAACTTTCTGAGAGATGCAGTTCAGCTGCTGCAGAGCTCCAGCTCACAGCCCTAGTCCCAGGCGAAGCCACTCCACTCCACGACACCGGCTTTACAGCCTGTGATTGAAGGAGCTGCTGTCCAAGGCAAAGGAACAGCAAGGAGAGGTCTTCTTCCTTGCTTGCCATTTTCTAATCCTGTGGCTACTTTGCTTTTTTGCGGGCCAGCATGGGCCACAGCCACTCAGGGAGGCCAGAGGAGCGCTTGCATGGATGCTGAGGGTTAGCCATGAAAACCACCAAAGGCAGAATGTGGCAGAGGTGGAGCTGGCTGGATGTAATCAACAGCAGGAAAGCCAAAGGCCTCTAAAGAGACATTCAGGTTCTGGGCTGCGCTGAGCATAAGACTCTTTTGGGGTTTTTTTGTGTGTGTGTCTTGCATTCCCACACCACAAAGCTGCTGCCTCTGTCCTGCTCCAGAGCTCCATGTGTCAGACACGGCTGACCAGAGGCCTGTGACCCTGGGACTGAGCACAGACATGGTGGCTGTGCCTTGTCTTGGCCCAGGGAAACAGAATCAGGCCTGCATTTACAGCCATGGGAGTGTGTAAGTGGGAGGCAAGTTCCCCAACCACAGGCAGGCACCATTTCCACAAAGATGACTTCTGATACCTAAGAATCCTCTCCATAGTGCTCTGCTTCGGTTTGGTCCTTGGTTAATTCATAGCTTGACACTGTGAAACTAAGAATTTTCCCAACAGCATCATATGCAGGAAAGAGCAATTACAGGCTCAGGATTGAAACCACTAAATGCTCTACATACACCAGTGGTCTCATTTCACTGAATTAAATTAGTAATCAACGACATTTTCACAAAAAACTGAGCAAATATAAAAATAATAGTAAGTCAAATGTGTAACATTGTCAGACATGGGTTTCAAAAGAACAGGGGGCAAAGATGCCAAGGCCTCCTGTGGTTACACAACAAGCTGGATTGCTCAGGTGTTCTTTCCACCCAGCTGAGATATCCCTCTGAGATTTACAACAGTTTTACCCCTGGCTGTAGGAGGGGAGCATTAGCAAAGTTCCCTTCTGACATAGCAGGAGTTTGGTTAGAAGTTCACCAAGCCAACTTTTATTTTTAATAACTGGATTACCAACAGGCACTGGACGAGTGCCCCTCTCCCTGTTCCCCGCTGGTGACTCTCTGCTCTGGGGCTCTGGTATTTGCTGCCTAACCAGAGCATCTGTAGCCTGTTCCCAGAACAGACCCCATCCACGGCTCAGAGCTCTTCCTGGGAACAGAAGAGGCAACACCCTCTGCCAGCACAGTGATATCTGGCTGCTTCAGACAGTTTTCCAAGTAAGTTGCTACCGGCAGGAAAGGTATCTGCACTGGCAGGGCCCTTGCCAGAAGTGGTTTGTGCATGATGATCTTCCTACAAACAGATAAGATTTTTTCCCAGCACCTGGGCATTTCCCTTTGTTGCTCTGGAGGCTCCCCCAGTGTCTTTGGCAGAAACATGCCAGGCCTGTTGCCACCATCCCTATCTGAGGACAGTCCCTGGGTGGGTCAGGAGGTCCATGAGCAATGTTAGCACCCTGGTGCCAAATGACACCATCTCTGAGGAGGAATGGTAGCAAACAAGATTTTTCTTGGTCCTCTTAATGTTTCTTCCAGGCAAAAGTCAACCAACCCAAACACATAAAACTAATTTTAGTTTCCTTGGAGGTGACTTCCTTACTTAGCCAGCTCACTGAATATAAGGAACATGCAATTTTTCAGACAGCCACCATGGAAAAACATAGCTTGATTATTGCTCTCTGACTACACTACTGCACAAGTATGTTATGAATGCAAAAGTTAGGCAATATCATAGTGGATTTCACTATTTCTTATTTAACTGTTTTGCTCTAAGCATGTACAATGTTTCCAAAAATCATCTTTGTAGAAAAAAAAGGAGCCATCATAGCACAGTTTTAAACACCCCTCTACTTCTTTACAATAAGACAGATGATCATGATGTTTAATTTTCCCCCTTATTAACTTAAAACTTTCCACTTTGACTCACAGTCCTTGTGACGAGAAACACTTCAGAGAGTTTGATTTTAGAAATAGTGCATATAGACCTGGATTTTTTTGTTGTTGGTTGGTTTCTGTACATACAGAATTGAATTATGGAAGATCAGGACATTCTTTTTGCTAAATACTCCGCAAAGGTCCAATAGTGAAATATCCTTGAGCATGTATCCTAGTCCACTGCCTGGTCCAAAGAACCTTCATGAGGGACTCAGAAAATTCCTGTTTCCCAATGACTGGCCAACCCATGATGGAAATGAGAGTGTCCCTGGACAAACTCAGTGCGTTGGGTAGTCTTAGTGCAGGCTCCAAGAGACCACAGCAAAAATAGGAGGGATTAAAGAATCTCTTTGTTTGCAATTTGAGTAAATACACCAAGGGCAAAGGAAATACACAAAACCTGAACTATGCTCTTAGCACTGCAAGATAACAGAAGGAATCTGACAGGATAGTGTGTGGGAAAGCAGGGATCACCACTGCTTGTGTTGCTGCTGCTCGAATCTGAAAGTTGTCTGCATTTTTGCTGGCAGAGCTAAGCTGCCATGTATCTGCTGGCACGAGTACGCCATGGGAACACTCTGATGTTGATAAAATGAACATTGTTCCCAGTTTGGTTTCTATTGCCTCAGCAGAAGCTTAAGATAAATGAAAAAGATGTCACTCACCCCAAGAATATCTAAAAAGATGTTTATCAGTAAAATTATAATGTTTGAGTTCATGCATCATGATATATCTATGTGATTTTCCTACAGATTACACTGGAAATGAAGCTTCTTGAAACAACTTAAGTGGCAATCATTTCATCAATGTTCCGCACAAACTGGTTAGTGAGGCAGATTTTTGCTGTATCACAAAACAAGGATTACTGGAATTTCTTGTACAAATACACTGCTCTGTATTAACAGGGGTTTGTTAGAAAACCACTGGAAAAGAAGAAGCTTCTAACACTGATATGCTGAGTGGCATCACAACCTAACTGTGAGGTGGCAATGGCCACTCTAAGCTATTAGTGGTAAAGATGCCTTTTCCAGGACCTAGCCCTAAGTGCTTAGATGATTTGCAAATGGAGCCCCAAAAGACTCACAAGCAGTAAGCAGCAAAACAGATACTCTGGAAAAAGTCAGGTGCAAACTGCCCAGGTCGTTAGCAAAGAATGGATTTTTTTTGAGATTTTCTGAAGTTTTCCCCTAAAATTCCCGGAGAGCTGCAGTTGTTGGGGAAAGTGAAAGTCACACAGGATGCACATGAAGTCGCACTGGCCACTGCACTTAACTGCTGGAGAAACTGGAATTGCAGGAAATAAGCCCAAAAGAAGCCTCCAGATCGGGGAGGGAGGGCCCAGCTGGGATAAGGAACATGGCATCTGATGTCACCCCTGACCATGCCCAGGGCAGAGCTCTGTGTCTGCGTGGTGCCACAGCACTACCCTCATGTTCAGATTACGTGTTAGGAAGATCTTTACTCTTGAGGGAGGTGAGGAACTGGAACAGGTTGCCCGGAGAAGCTGTAGCTGCCTCATCCCTGGAACTGTTTGAAGCCACGTTGGAGCAACCTGATCCAGTGGGTGGCATCCCTGCCCATGGCAGGGGGGCTGGAATGAGATGATCTACAAGGTCCCTTCCAACCCAAGGCACTCTCTGAGTCTGTGTTCTCACACATGCTGTGGTGCATAGCAACTCGTCTGCTGGGCCATCTGCTGAGCTCTCAGTGTACCCGAATTAGGACTGCGACTCTTTGTTCCTATGTGCAGCCTTTCAAATTTTACACCCTCCTAACTGAAAACTTTCATCTCCTGCTTGATCTGTTACATCATCCATCCTCACCAGCTGGGACTGACTGGGAGGACAGCAGGTGTTCAGCAGCCTTTGCACTGTCTCTCATCCTCCAGGTCAACAGCCTCACCTGGGGGAGAACCATCATACGCCCTTGTCTGCACTCTGTGTGTTGCCCCATCAAACAGGGTCACCATTTCAAAGATGGGGCAGAAATCCCCCAGCCAGAAGCCAGCATCTGCTTCTGTATTCTTTATTTCTAGGTTCTCAGCATACTGCTGGCCATGAGTCATGCAAATCTTATGCCAGGCAAAGCAAAAATGGCTGCAGCATGCATAGATTTTATCTCTCAAATAGAAAGTGAGATGTTTCAGTGACAGTTTACTCTTTTTAAGAAGTTACCAATTTCTCTGCAACTCTGCTTTTATTTTTCACCGTCGTTCTATCTGACTGAAATCTCTTTTTGGGGAAAGTTTTGTGAGAGAGCTGTTACACAAAATGAAATTAAATTGTGCATTTTAATATATTCATATGGATTTGCTGTCTTCAGTTTCCAATTACAGGCTGGTACAAGCTGCAGTTCCCATACCATACACCTTCTCTCCTGTTGCCACTTGACCTACCAGGAGCACTAGCAATGGCAGATCTGGAAATTTCCATGGGGAGGCAAAATCCTCCCATCTGCTTTTCTCTTCCCATTCCCTTGTTTCTGAAGGCCACGGCTTTGTGCTTGATCTGCATCCAGCCAGTTCATATAAAAGCTAAAGAGAAAAGTCTCAAGCTCAACTCTCATATTCAAGTTTGGTGTTTAATGAAGGCAAGAGATCACCAGTCACAAAGTAAGGAATATGTATGGGAAACATCTCAGATCATTTACATGTTCCCCATAAATGTGGTCATAATGAGTTAGAATTTGAGACTGCATTTTTTAGATTCTGGTTTCTGCCTAAGCTCCTGATTTGCTAAAGACCATGGGGTGCCATTTTTATTTCAAGGTATTTTTTTCTAATGAGTCTAACTACTTTGTACCTGAAATCTTCTCAGAGAAGACACAGAGGTATTCCAAGCAGATTTGTGCAAACCGATAAGGGTAAATAAAAGCTTCAGATCTAACCTTCCAGTCTGACTGCCCACCTGCCCAATTCCAGCAGCTGAATAAAGCCAACGTTTACTTGGTCCTTTTGTCCATTATGGGTGCACCTGATTTTGGAAGGGAGGTTTCCAGCTAGATGGTATAGACTCAGTTGTGCTACAACACCACAGTTAGTTGCTGCTGTTTCTGTTTGGGGTCATATGCCTTTTCTTGTCAGTGCCAACAAGGAACCATGAAGATCCTGCACCATGAACTAAACGTGGAGTGATTCTGCATGACCATATTCCCACTCAAAACAGGCACCTTGACCACAGCAACCCTGGGTGCAAGTCAGAAGTGACCAGCTGCCGTACAACAAACTGTTCTTAGGCTCTATGTACATTAATAGTGCAAGGTCTTATATCTGAGTGCTTTCCTTTGATGCTTATCTTTTATTCATATGGCACATAAAACAGTTGCTTTCTAAAAAAACCCCACCCAGTCTCTGAACTAAAATCTACAATATGCTCATACAGAGATCCCAGTTCCATTTCCAAATCCAGTAAAGCCGAGGAACAAGTCAAACTGAAACCTGCCTGTGGGTGCACAGTAAGTTCTGAGCATATGAGAACTAGGGCTGCCACTGCTGAAGTCTTCCCACAGCTCAGGTTGCTAAACTACATGCAAATCACTTGCCTGGAAATGCTCCTGAGACACATCACTGGGGTGCATGTCTAAGACTATCCCTCTCCATCACTGTATTCTGGAAAGGACTGCACAGATCCCTCTGTCTCTTCACCTCACAAACTTGTGTTGCCTGCTCCTAAATGACAAGTCTCACTAAAGCATCTCTGACTCCACAACAAGGTAAGTGCCACAGTGAGGGCAGTTCTTAGTGATTTAAAGCAGCATTGTGAATGTACTTAATCTTCATGCAGCTAACTATAACATACCTGAAACCTGGCCATGTCTGCTACTTTCTGCCTTGACATAATTTCATTCAGTTTAACAATCAAGCTGCTTGCCTCAACAAAGAGCACAGGCAAACACCAATGCAGCCCATTTGGAGCCCTCTAATTGGTAAACAGCTTTAATCTACTGGCCAGGAAACCAAGTTTACTTACAAAGTTTCGAAGATCATTTCAAGCACCTGGAAATATAATGAAAGACAAATATGCCCCTTAGGAGGATAACATAACAGAACTGCAGAGAATGTAATTCATCCTTCATTCCACTGAGCAATGCTGCTGCTGCTGGTTAAAACTGGGCAGTTTGTTGAGCATAGGCAACACAGCTCTGGGAGGACAGGCTGTAGGTTGTACTTCTCCCAGCTGGAGACTTCTATGTAGAAAACGCCTGGTAAAATCTTATTCACTCCAAAGACAGATAAATCATAATAATTGCACTTTAGGGTTTGAGATAAATGCAGTCTCTGGCAAGGGTAAAGGATTTGACAGAGTCCAAATGAGGGTTTGAACTCCACAGGGGACAGAAAACCTCTAACACCCACTCCTTCAGTGTGAGGCTGAACACTGCTTGTGCTGGAAAACAACCAGTGTCTCCAATCACAGCAGCAGCAACTTCTGGTGTAAGTAAATAAACAACCCTGATGGATCCTAGATTACTCGTTTGTTTTATGACACAGAAAGTCAGGAATTCTGCAGACATCTCTCAAGGTCTAAGGCACAAGGGGTTGGCTTGGGGCTGAGAATCAGTAAAGTTTCTTATTAAACTAGCAACTCAGGTCTAGCATGTTAGGAAATGCTCCTAGTCATTCAAGTTCCATCCCTTCATCCAAGGAGTATTAACAAAGAAAAAGAAAATTTTAACCCCCCTGCAATTTAGCATCAACACTAGTTGTACTTCGCTCGTGTTGTACCCTCTAATATAATTCTCTTCTGTAGATTTTATGCTAAACGTGGGATTTTCAGGAGTGCCTCAGATCCAACGGTTTCTTGGGCAGGGGGAACATTTACTTGTTTTTTTGTGGAAAAGTAACAGATTTGTGGAACTACAAAAATAACACCCAGAAATCTCTCACAGGATTGCACGCGCTGAACTGGTTCAGGTTACAGCGGTGGCTTCTTCCCTCCCTCACAAAGAAATGAGAGGCCTCGTGTCACGGGGATAACTCGTTTATAAGTCAACAAATATATTTAAAGAAAAGATCTTCCAGATCACTTACAAATCTCCTAAATTAACTCATGCACGAGTGAGCTTGGTCCCGTTGCTGTGCCCCACCTCCTGCCAGCAGGAAGGTCTGTCAGTCCGCAGCTGCCCTGCCGTGGGCTCAGAGCTCGGCGCTCCCACGAGAGCACTGGGGCCAAGGGTGAGGCAGGATGCCCAGGGCACTGAGCTTGCCCACCGTGGTGCTGGGAGAGGTGAGGGGCTTGGTGCAGGAGGAACACAGCCCAGAGCTTCCAGCATCTGCAGTGACACTTTGGAAATAAAGGCAGAGGCTGCTCTCTGCAAGTCCCAGGTGGCTGTGCTCATTCCTAGGACAGGGGCTGCATCTGCTCCCACGGGGTTCCATCCCCATGTGGGCCTTTCACTGAAGAGTTGGACTCAATGACCCTTGTGGGTCACTTCAAACCCAGAATATTCTGTGACTGACAATATTCTGTGATTCTGTGATTGACGTGGATGGAGAGAGGGCTGGGCTCTAGTTTTCATATTAGTGACTTGCACTTCCTATCCCGGGTGCTTAAAGAAGAGCTTGTGCTGCCAAGGAACATGAGGAGCACATGTAGGCAGCAGAGGAGAGATGAAGTGACCCTGCACTCCTGCACAATCACAAGCCAGGCTCAAAAAGATGTTCAGGTCGATGGAGGTGCAGGCAGGTACCTGGGGCTGCTCACAGAGAACCTGAGCATGGTTTTGTTTATCTGGTCCTTGGTAACCTGCCAGACTACAGGACAATGGACTCAAATTTCCTGTTTCTGGCTTCACAGGAGCACATTTTCTCAAAGCTTGTTCCCTCTGTTGGACTTTCCCTTCAGAGCAAGCCTTTGCAGAGTGAAATTTTCAACACTTCCCCACGTCCTTTGATACCTCCAAGTAGCTACTCAATTCACAAGGAAGTGAGGTGCCAGTTTTACCTGTTACCCTTGCAAATTTGATTTTGCAAAGAATAAAGCCAAAAGCCTTAGCAGAACTCCCAAGGTGTCATTTTTTTAGTACCATCACATGCTCAGAAATTCTGTTGTAATTTCCTTCTAAATAGTTGGGGGTTAATGAGACTGAGGAGAATTATAGGAAGGAAAGAAATAATTATACACTCTCTTTTTTTCTCAACATGTCCCAAATGTCACCTCTGACCTGGCTTTCTATTTCTGGCATGGACTAAACTCCCTCTATTTATTTAGCAGCCTACACACCATTACAGTAACATAGCAACAGTACTTTCAGTTGTGAATTTCAAAAAAAAAAAAAAAAAGAAATTAAAAAAAAGGAACATTTGAACATGTTAAAACTGTTAGAGCATTGCAGTCTAGTAACACTTCAATAAATGTTTCTTTTTTTTTTTTTTTCCTCTTTACATGCCAGAATTATTAGGTTTCCAGTCTCCCAGCTGAAAGGAGAGGGATGCATAGGGGAACCAAAGCAGTGTCATCACCACAAAGCCTGTTCTTCCTATGCCAATCCAACTGTCCCCTAATCTTTCTGTTTGTTTGTCTTAGTGATGTTTCAGCTTGACTGTTTCTCAGGCTCAGCACAGAAGAAAGTGGGAGTTTGGGGAGGATACTGAAATAATGATGAGATTTATCTGGTGTTTTCCCCTCTCCTTTCCAAAACAGCTCACCATTATTTTATAATCCATGGCTCAAGGGTGTTACGATACTCAGAGCTATCTGTCAGAAACAAACATTTAAAAAATTATAAAGTGGAGTTGGAGTAACAGCACAATTTTCAGCTGACAGTCCAAATCCCACTGTTTTCCAGGGAAGTGAACCCGTGAAGACCTGTAAGGGGAGGACCCAGTGAAAACATATTGCAAATCTTATTTTCAGTGGGAGCAAAGCACCTAAAAATCTAAAAACCCCAAACAATTCCCTGAACTACCTGAGTTCTTAGTTTTAAACCTAAGGTCTCAGTGAGAACGCAGGTATTTCCTTAGGATGGGCTCAGAATGTTGAACTTTTTAAAAATAAAACTTTTTAAGCTTGCAAAACTTCCACTATAAATATTAGTAAACAATACAGATGACGTAGATGGAACAGCAGTGAGTACTTGGACAAGGAGTGTATGACTTCTCCTGAAACTGTTTCTTCATTGCCACTGTAAACTCAGCTGGCACCTCTTCAGACGTTTCTTCTTCTCCTCTCCTGGGGATTTGATGTGCAGAGCCACCTCTGAATTCTGTGGAAATCACCAGCAGACCCTGGAAGCTCAGCTTTACAGCAGGGAGACACTGTCAGCCCTCCCAGTATCTGTAAACTCCGAGCTCTGGTGAACCTCGTGGCTTTACTGCCCAGTGTGTAAAGTCTGCAAGTAAAACAGAGTTCATGCTTGTTCTGAGCTATTGGCTTCTCCTTGGCACAGCCAGCTCATGTCAGCTTGAAAAAATGGCTTCACAACTGTAAAATCCTTGAACTTCTACAAACTGCAGGTCTGGTATGTAAAAACAGATTGTTCAGAAACTATGTGCTTTGCTGACACTACAGCAGTTAGAAAGTGTCCCCTTATGGCCATTATTCTGTCCAACAGAAATATGAATACATAACCCACGGTCCCTGAGACTTGGGAGTCACAGGATGAATATTTATCACTAACAGGGCTCACAGAAACCATTTTCTTTAAAAAAACCCGTCAAAAACAAATAAAAAAACTTTCATACAACGATCTAAGTTCCATCTAAATTACTCTCATTTAAATAATTTCAAGTTCATATTAATAATAACATTTGCTGCCTTTCTGTAAAATCCTCTATGGGAAGGGATTGTGGATAACAGAAATATTCTGTTCAGGGCTTTTGTGGAACACGACAAAGCAGTTTTGACTGCAAGGGTCAGGTGGGGTTTTTGGCATCAGAAGGGAAAGGAATAACAAAATCTCCAAGAACAGTTGTCTCATTCTAACAATTACAGAGCTGTGAATGAGTTAGTCTCAGAAAGGGAGCATTTTTTCTGCCATGAAGACTAGACATCAGTTTTGGCAGGTTTTTTTAACAAATACTAAGTTGCAGCAGCCTTTAAAACTGAGTTTTGCATGGCTATGTGTTTGTTGGTTGATTTGTTTTCCTGATGCAACACAAACTGAAACAAGTCAAGGATATTATTCTAAAGGAGAAAAAAAATTAAAAGTTCAAGTATTGCATTTTATTCAGCAATTAAATAGAAGAGAAGAAAATGCATTTTCTCTGGCTGGATGTAATATTTTGACATGCAAATTTTAATTCAAAACCAGCACTTTTGCCTTGTCTTACCACATTATTAAATCATTTCCAAATCGAATGAAAAGGTCAAGAAATAAAACTACTGTTTCTCTGCTGAGTAACACCTGAGGAGCAAACTTGTCCCTTTCCCTAAAAACCCATCAAATTTTCATAATGCACCTTCATAGCAATTTAATGCATCAGTGGTAGAAGCCATGTGTTTATCCAGTTTTCATGCTACAGCAAAGTATGACTTGCACTGCCTTTTCCTCTCGGCCCTGTTTGGCTGCATCACTAGTTTGACTCCCACTCAAGTCAACATCTCCTTCTCCATTTCAAACTAGCATGTTTTGGGTTTTTTTCAAAGTCTCTATTTTTGAATGCAAAGACCTGATAACTTGTGGGTTTCTGTTTTGAAGAGAAACCCATAGCTGGACATTCCTCTGCCCTGAAAACATGTAGTCAAAAGATTAAACTGGGGCTTCAGGACTATTACAGCTCCACCCAAATAAATAGTCCAAGGGAAATTATTCTGATACACAGGTTGCCAAGAACAGCAGTGGTTTTTTTGAAATTATTTCTTTCTTAGAAGTCAATCTATCTCATTAAACATTGCATTTAAACTATCAAAACACTGTTAAAATGGAAGAAAACAGTCTAGAATAAACATTGCACTTAACCTACCAAAACAAGGTTAAGTATGGAAAATGGTCTGATTTGCACACAGCTAATTGCAAATGTTTCACTTCAGTGATGGAAACTCCTCCCTAACATAAATATTCTGCTGTTATTTCACCAGTGAGATCAATTTGTACAGGATTTCACAGAGAAAGGAACATGTAGACTGCCACAGTGGAGCTTCTGTTTGAAAGCATTCATGTTCTCAAAATTCAGTTCTTCCTTAATATACAAACCAGAGAGACAGAATATACACTGGATTTTAAAATGAAGTAACAACAGAAGAAACATAGGTACAACACGTACAACCAGTACAAGCTACAGGCTGACACCTTTCTCCATCACACAGAACTCCTATTTCCACGCAGACTATGAACTAGAGTTACAAAACCTATGTAAACTACTTAAATAAAGTCTGTTATTTTAATGAGAGCTTGGGATATTTACTGCAGAAAGATATGAAAGGTAGCAATAATTCTCTATTAGCGGGGGCAGGACTCAAGAGGTGAGGCTTTGTAGAAGGCATTTGGAAATAAAAAGACTTTTGGATAAAAATTAAGTTCCGATTTCAATTTGATAGTTATTTTTTGGAAACTTCCCCCCAAGCTCCAAACCAGCAGAAAAAGTATTTGACCTCACATAGCCCCTGGGGATTTCTTTAGGGGAGGGTGGCAGTGTCCTCTGCTGACAGCAGCCCAAAGCTAGACCCGAGCGCAGCTCTGCATCCCACCCACCCACCCCAAGAGCGCTCTGTGACTCTTGTTCCTATTACTTCAGCAAACTCTTCCATAATTCTACTTTACTTTTTCTTCTTGGTGGCCAGTAACTTCCCGTTTGCTCTCCTGATAAATACCAGAACTTCAGCTAAAAATGGAGAAGTCCTCTCCATTCTCTTATCTGCTGAGCCCCTGGCCATGGTGTGCTGCGGTCGGGTCCTGGCAGATCCCACAACGGCCAGAGCCGTCGCGCCTGCGCCTTCTGGGCCCCCCTGACAGCCCAAAGCACAGAGGCAGAGGTGCTTTCCTCACTTCTTGCCATCTGGTTCATTATTTTACACCTCTGTCTTTCCAGAGCAGACACTCTGAGAAGAAGTGCAAGGCTATGTTTTCTAATATGGGGTCAATTCTGGATGCCTGTTCTAGAGATGCTGACAAGAAGTTTGATTTTCAACAATTTTTGAAGAAATCTGTCACTCAAGTAAAGTGGGAAACTTGCCTTTTTTTTGGAGCAAGTGGTCTTCCCTCATCAATTTGTATAGTACTGAAGATTAAAAATAGCTCTTCAGCTGGGGTACAGCTGTGCAGCATTGACTTAAACGGAGCTGCACTGACTCACAACAAGCAAGCATCTGTACGTAGCCTTTTACTACTGCAAACCATGTAACTTAACACTACCACTAAGTAAACACTGGTGTGTCATTCAGCAGAGCTACTGCTGCTGTTCCTCACTGGTGTGACAAACTATGGGACAGTGGTTTGAGGACAGGTTGCAATTAGCTGTGTGTTAAAAATACCATCTCCTTCTTCTTATCAGCACATAAGCCATGTGTCTTCTCAATAGCACTAGTCTCTTATTTCATTATAGACATCCTCTGTGCCTTCTTACATGTTGTTTTTCCTCTCACAGTGACTTTTTGCACTGGCTGTGGTAAGTCCTTTGTTTTCTAGGCCATGAAACCATTCCTTCCTTCTAGCTTCACCAATATACAGAAAACAAATAATAACCATCAGTGATCCAATATATGTGCAAGTGAAAGGTATAAAAAAAGCCAGTTGTTCAATGCTGACATTACAGAATTGGGATGGAGGTATTCCACTAATATTAGGAACTGTGGAACTCATCAAATCTGAAGCAGATTCTCCCATGACCTTTGATCTCCTACAGAGGGAGGTACTCATGATCCACTAATATCAATACAAAAATCTCCAGTGGGGCTGGATTTTCCTCCTGTGGGGCTGAATGTCAAGCTAAGCCTGAAACTAAGCATTTTTTGTCTAGAGTAGGATGGACTTCACCTCCATCATGATCACTTCTTCGTTTTCATCAGCAGCTTCTTCCTCTCTCTCCATCCCACCCCACACCCAGCTCACCCCAAAGCTTTGGGTGTTCCCTGGCACTCCTCAGGGCCACGCAGACCTGATCAGTGAGAAAAGCTGGAACGAAGTGGGAAATGAAAGCAGCACAGCTTTAGGGTCACACTTAGAGGACAAAGAACTGCAACACACACCAAATACTCTCCGGGGATACTCCTTGCACAACTGCCTCTTCAGATAGGCTGACGTGGTGGTTTCATGGTTCAGGTATCAGACACAGGGAAAAGCATTGCCCATGCTATTTAAGCACTATTATTTGCCTGCTGTAGCAAGGCTCCCTGTGCTTTCTAATGAATTCCCTGTGTTTAGCATTAAGCACTCTGTTTTTACAGAAAGTTACACTTCGGTAATTAATCTCATGTTCGTTTCCTGCACATGCAAGAGAGCAGCCTTTGTTAGGGAATGATAAGACACTTCTAAGAATAGTGCTACTAAGAGCATCAGCTTTGTAAGACATTACAGGAAAAATATAGATTCTTAACACCTGCTTTTTGCTTTTCAAAGTTTGAAAATAATCTCCAGCTTACACAGAGCCAAATGCTGACTTATTTATGCATAGAAAACCTAATGCTTTTATCAGAGAACAAGCACAAATGATGGTATACTTTGGTTTTTAGGCTCTAGTCTTGGAAATATTAATTTATTTAATTTTATAAACACTGTAAATATTCTCAGTGGCTTCAGTGGGACTATCTGCAGTTCTTGGTCTCAGAACCTGAATTCATGGCTTTGTCTAATTGCTTAACCACGGATTCAACTGAAATAATTGGATTTTCTTCGTGATTGTAATAAATGGAGGATTAAGAATTTATCTGTGTGTAAAACAAGGTGACCCCCAGGTTGGACCTCATAAATGTTGGACGCTGAACTCAGGAAAATGAAAACTGGGAGACAATCCCATGAGAGCGAAGAAGGCTCAGTAGTGTAGGAGAGGTGCCACGAACAGCAGACCAAGCTGGCATTTGAAGCTCCCTGGAAGCTACAGCTCAGACCATGGGCTTTGCCAGCTGAACACGAAGGGTGGTGTATAGTTTGGGGATTTATGTATGTTGTCAGTTCAGAACCAGAGCCAACTCCATTCTCCTGTAAGCGGCTGACACTTGACACCTACTGAAGTCAGTTTAAACAGTCATTGTTTTAAAGCTCTGTTGTTTTTAAGCACTCATTGTAGTTCAGACTGAGCTTTCTGCCACCCCAGTGCAAGATGAACAAGCTGACATGCTGGTGAAACTTTACAAAAGGTGGGGAAAAAATGGTTAAAGGAGGTGAGAGACAATTTCCATTTTGTTTGCAGCATCCACTGTGTAACCAGTCATATGAGAAAGCATATTAAGCTTTGCTGTACTTGCAGCAGATTTCTTTCTGCTTTATGATGGACAAAGTAGTAGCTTAACCTCCTCACCAGAAAACAGAGCCTAATCTGCAGAGATCTGGCTAATCTAGTGGTTGATGTTTGGAAAATAACGTAGACTAAATTTCCCTTAGTTTTGTTGTGCAAAATCTGAGCAGAGCAGACTGCAACTAGTCTTGTGAGCTGATCAGAGCCCCTGTTGTGACTATTATCTTGACTGTATAATGGGGTCTTTCAAATCCCAGCTTTATCACATTCTGTTTTCTCTACTTTGCCCTTTTATGAATATTGAGTCATCAAAAATAGCTCCACTGACAGAGTTACTAATGATACCAGCTGGGTGAATCAGTGGGTTTTACACTGTGTCTGCTATACAGTCCTATTAGTACACTCATTACAGAATACAGCAAAAATTAGATACCCATATTTTATTTGCAGCTCCCCTGAGATACATCATAGTGATTATTTTAGAATTGGAAAATACTAACCAAACAAAGCAAATATTCAGCCATTTCAATGTAATACTGCCGTCTAAAAGAAGAAACTCTGGCTTGAAGTAAGTTAGAAGTAAATTCTAACATCAGTAAATTATCCTTTCTCCGAGTTTTAATTGCTAAGAAAAAATATGCTACCAAATGTTATCCACCACATCCTTCACGAGACATCTATGCCTCATATTACTAGAAAAAGCTAACATCAGCAGCCCGGAGAAAACGCTGATAAACAGAAGTGAATACGACAAATGATGTAAGCCATGCATACGGCTCGGCAGCGAGAAACACGTAGGGTGGCATCCTTCTAGTAGAGAGCAGAGCTCGGGGGTAAAGTTAGGTTAGAAGGGCATGACTCAAACGGGTATTACCGAATCCAAAAGTGTAACAGCAGAACAACAACATGCCTGATGAAGAACCATCACAAATGAGTATGCAAAATGCACCACGATGGGCTTACATTTTTAATGTGCTGTCCCAAGCAAATTTTTAAGGGTCATTTATTCCTGCCCGGAGTGCCTTCCTCACAGCCCTGCAACGAGGCAGTTTCCTATGTTTGCAACACACATCCTTTTTTGTTTTTTTTTTTGGTTTTTTTTTTTTTTTCCAAACAGCTAGGCAGACAGAGAACGAAACAAGGGACCCCCTTCACACATTGAAGCTCTCCATGCAGGACTCGCTTCTTCTCGCCAGCCCCCTTCACCTTCCAGCTATCAGGAACTTTACAACACAGCATCATCCAGCACCTCTTTATCACTGACCAAAAGCGAAGCTTTCTGCTAGCAACTGCATCTGGCATTGGTAAATAAAACTATTGCAGATGTTGCCTTTAGCAAGTGTCACAGCAATTACAGAGCATCTTAACAAAGCAGAGCTTCAGAATTTAAACTACTAGGATTCTGGCGGTTTGGTTGGGGTTTTTTCCTTTTTTTTTTTTTTTTGTTAGGATGTGCTTTCCCGTCCCTGGAAAAGTGACATCTGCAATACTATTACAAAAATTCTGATAGTTACGGCAACATTAACTGAAACCGAAATGTGGTTTTTAGCCCAAGATATGTTGCATAACAACTGAAGTATTATAATCTTACGAGACGGGAAAGGTTAATTCCAAAGGGCACAAGAATGTCGGAGAAAACTAAAATACTCCATAAGCGCACGGACTTGGAAATCTTTTTGTTTTGCTCCACGGCGAAGCCGAAAGAGGCGAGAGCTTTCAAAGGGACAGCGAGCACATGCAGAAATCCCTTTAGCGAGGAGGAAAAAAAAATACAGAGCCTCTGCACTTACGTATCTCTTGAGTTTCTTCTCGGGGGGTGATTTGATGAGCCATCCAGTGCAAACCACGTCCCCCGAGCTCATCTTCCCCCCCGGCGCGGAGCGGCGGTGCGGGAGCCAGGGTGCGGGCTGCGAGTGCGTGTGCGCCCGTGTGCGGGTGTGTGCGGGGCTGCGGGCTGTGTGCGGCGCTGCGTGTGCTCCTGTGCGGGTGTGTGTCCGCCCGTGCGGCCGTGTGGGTGTGTGTATTGTTCCCGGCCAATTCGCACCCGCAGCAATCAGCTTCCTTCAGCTGCGCTCTGCCGCGGCTCCAGCCCGCGGAGGAAGTCATGACATTGATCACTGACACGGCCAGCCCTCCCTCCGCCGCCAGCACAATGCAACACACCGAGCACGTGATGGGCGGCCGGGGCTCGCCGCCGTCGGCTGCGACACCCTCGGCACCGGCTCCGGCACCGACAGCGGGCGGCTCCCGACACCGGACCCGCATCGCCCCGGACAGCCCGGCCCCGCGTACCGGGGATGCTGGCTGTCCCTGCCCGGAGCCCCGGGGATGCTGGCCACTTCTGCCCAGAGCCCCGGGGATGCTGGACACCCCCTGCCCGGAGCAATGGGGATCCTGGGCAGCCCCTGTCCGGAGCCCCGAGGATGCTGGGCGACCCTTGCCCGGAGCAATAGGGGTGCTGGACACCCCCTGCCCGGAGCAATGGGGATGCTGGACACCCCCTGCCCGGAGCCCCGGGGATGCTGGACACCCTCTGCCCGGAGTAATGGGGATGCTGGACGCCCCCTGCCCAAAGCAATGGGGATGCTGGACACACTTGCCCAGAGGCCCCGGGATGCTGGCCACCCCTGCGCGGCAGAGCGGGGTGAGTGAGCCCCCCGGCTGGGCCGTGGGAGCTCGGCGGGGAGCAGTGACTGCGGTGGTCCCCGTGAAGTACCGCGGTGACCCGGCAGGGTTGGCCGGGGATGGGCTCTGTCCTGAGAGGGAGGCACAGCCAGTGCGGTCGGGCCAATCCCCACTGCTGCTGTCCCCACTGAAACCTCCACTGCAGCTTCCACCATCTGCCAAACTTTGTCAGTCTGTGGATTTAAAAGTTTTTTCAGTAGTGTATGAGTTTAATAGAAATAAGCACGGTGTTTCTTCTCACATTATAATTTTTTTAAAAAACAGACTTTTTCAGAAGTGACTTCAAGGAGACAGGTTGCCATTCCATTGTCGCAACTGAAAAATACTCCAACAGAATGCGTAACTTTGCTGATATCCTTGTAGCTAGTGACTCTTTCCAGGATGGGAAATTCCTGCCTTTTCAAGGACAGGGCAGCTTGTGCTCATTTTTAAGAAATATTTTAAACTTTGACTTAAAGTGAACACAGTGATTCTTCACTGGGTTTAATGAGTCTGTAATTTCAGGAGTCTCATGTGCTCCTGCCCAAGCACAGCTCTTGTGGTGCCCCTGACCCTGCCAGGTGTGATCAGCAGCATCAGGCCTAGGGGAGAGTTAATGCTTTTACAGAATTTTTCATGTCTCTGCTGGGGCTCTTTGGCAGGGCAGGCTGACAACAGCTTGCTGTGTCACTACTGGAATCTCACAAACTAGAAACCATAACTGTTTTGCAAGATTTTAAGCAAAAATGTGGTGGCGATATGTATTTATTATAATTAATATAATATGTACTATGAAAGGCATACAATATATAAATACATGCCCTTATGCACATTTACATAAAGATATAAATAAATCTGTACAAACTCTTAGCATTCCTGTTGCTAGTGCTTTACATTATCTCTGGTCTTCAAAGGATCCTGCCATAAATGAAAACTGACATGAATAAAATATAAACAATTTATTTCAAATGTGCTCACACGTTAGATATGTTTTTGTTTGAGTGACTTTCATGCAGCTTCACAGTAGTATTTAATTCCCAACCTTCCATTCTACTACCACCTTCACTTAGCTCCATTTATCCTTTATCCACAGTGATGTTTTAACAACTTCACATGTTTAATAGCAGGTTTGTGAACAAGGCTTTATAACACTTTTCCTTGGAGAGATACATCCAGCCCTATAATTTATTTAGGGAAGGAAAGTCACACTTTCCTTCCACATGTGACTTGCCTGTACCACTCTGACAGATACAGTAGCCTTAAACCTAAAGGTTTTTAAACATCAGTGTGCCAAAATAAAATGAGTTGTGATAAACTTCATGTGTTAGCCCTGTGGTGTCCTAACAATATCCATTTTTTACTGGACTATCCTTCAGACAGATGGGTTTCCTTGGGCAGTTGCATAACCACTTGCAGAAAGGCAGCAGAGGGCATGGGGAGGGAAGAAGACAAAGGGACAAGGATCTTGGACTACCAAATGGATCTAAACATAAATACCAAACCACACCTTAAGGAGGGCTCTGGCTCTGTCTTTGCTGTAGTCAGTGATAGTGTTGCTTAAATCACCAGCAGTCCTCATCTCTTAAGTCGCCAGTGCCTGCCCTTCCATTGCACAGACACAGTTTATTTGTGTGCCTGCATGAGGAACTGAATCACAAAACTGACTGTTTGGAAAAGAATGAGTCAAAGAAGAGAGATCATTTTCCATCTGGATCAGCACTAGTTTCCTGATCTGATAAATGCTGTGGCCTACTACACACTCACACCTGATCAAGGGAAGGGGGTGAAGCAGGGGCAAGAATAAGAAATCAGCAGTTGCTTAAATTGGCACTTCTGCCCCAAAACCGCCTGCTGAGTGGTAGCCATGGTGACAGGGAGGGGTACAGCGATTCTGTTCCCAGCTCGATGTGTCATTCCTCTCTCAGACGGCTCCTGTCCTCTGGAACTGCTGGAACATTCAGCTGCTTGTGGAGCACCTGCCCAACTACTTGCACACAGCATAGTCCGAATAAATAAAATCTGTGCCAGTTTACTTACGGTGCCGGTAGCCTGAGAAGAAATACAGGAAGCCATAATTAAGCAGAGCATGCGGGGGCTAACATGTTTGTTATGAAAGCTGCTGTGCTCCAAACGTTAAAAGAGCAAATAAAGTTATTTTCTCATCCTGATGACTTTCATTGTGCTGATAACGTGTCACTCATACATGTGTTTGATAACAACAGGATTAAAAATGAATGGTATCTCATGCTGATGGAAGAAGGGGGATTTCAGTTTTGTGCTGTTCCATGAGCAAATTATTCAGCCACTTCTAAATGCTAAAGTTATTTACTTAAATCTGTCATCATGATGGTGAAGGGCAGGGTCTTTCTTTTAAAAATCTTAGAGTTGAAATTGTGTAGAGGGTGAACTGAGATTGGAAAAAGAACGGAAAGTGAGGGGGAGAGAAAACAAAAACTAATTTCGGCTGAACCTTTCTATGAAACCCTTGGTATGTTCTATTTTAGTTCCAGCTTTTGCATTTATCCATTAGCATTTAGTTTTGGACTTCAAGTGTGAATATATATTTGAATATATATGCTGAAATTGCTGGCAAAATTCAATTTAAAAAGTGTAAAAATAAAAATTATTTTCTTAATCTTATTGTGATGCTGAAAAGTTCAAAAATGTAGAACTACATATGTTTGCTTAGGTTTATTTATCCCACTTTTTGAACTTTGATTTTATACAGATTGCTTGGTTACCTTCAAAGACAGCAGGTTTTGCTTAGTGACAATAACTTCAGCCAGTGGCACCAGCTTCTCTCAATCTGCTGTAGGCAGAGCTACAGGAATGTTCTCAAAAATGATGGATCACTGAAAAAACCCAAACCAAAATGACTTGCAGTTAGGATAAAATATCCTTTCTCTCTCTGTGAGATCAGAGCCAGTCTTAGCAAATCTTCAAAGTCTGACAAGAGATGTTTGTTTCTTGATGTTACACTTCCTAGGATAAAATCCCAAGCTGAGAAGCCTTCCTGGATATAAATCACAGACGTGATTGCAGAGGAAGTAAAAACAAATAAAATTTAAAACATAAAATTGAAACCACAGAAGGTATAAGTGTGCTCTTTTCTGTACAAATTGTACAGATCACTCATATCTTGGTATATCTCAATTTAATTTCAAGAATCTGGCTGGATCATGCCAGTGTTTGTTCCTGTGGTGAGTTGATCCTGGCTGGGTGCCAGATGCCCACCAAAGCCGTTCTGTCACTCCCCTCCTCAGCTGGACAGAGAAACAATGACAAAAGGCTCATGGGTTGGGACAAACACAGGGAGTGATCACTCACCAATTACTGGTGCAGGCAAAACAGACTTAAACTGGGGAAATGAAGTTATCACCAATCAAATCAGAATAGGATAATTAGAATTAAAACCAAAACCTTAAAACACCTTCTCCTCACCCCTCCCTTGTTCCCTGCTCAGTTTCACCCGTAATTTCTCCACATTCTCCTGCTGAGTGATGCAGGGAGATGGAGAATGGGGGTTTTGGGCAGTTCATCACACGTTGTCTCTGCCACTCCTTTCTCCTCACACTCTTGCCCTGCTCCAGCATGGGGTCCCTCCCATGGCAGACAATCCTCCATGAACTTTTCTGAAGTCAGTCCTTCCCATGGGCTGCAGTTCTTCATGAACTGCTCCAGTGTGGGTTCCCCCCAGGGTCACAAGTCCTGCCAGCGAACCTGCTCCAGGGCGGGCTCCTCTCTCCACAGGTGCTGCCAGGAGCCTGCTCCAGCACAGGCTTCCCAGGTTCTCACTCCTCTCTTGAGACTGCTACTCCACAGCTTTTCCCCCCCTTCCTAAGTACATTATTCCAGAGGTGCTACCACTGTCACTGATGAGCTTGGCCTCAGCCAGCAGCAGGTCCATCCTGCGACCAGCTGGTGTTGGCGCTGTCAGACATGAGGGCAGCTTCTCACAGAAGCCACTCCTGTAGTCCCTCTGCTTTCAAAATCGTTCCACACAAACTGAACACAGCCCTCACCAGAATAACCTCACATGCCACTAGCAAAGATCAGAGCAGGCACGGTGAGTTTCACCCTGAATATGTGTCTAATTCACATCAGTCAGATCCCTAACAGGTGATGAAAGTGCAGGTCTGCTCCTCTCATTTTCTTACTTAGGCTACTGATGTTTCAGAGAAAAACAGCACTTTACTAATGAAACAGAAGAGAACAAAATGGCTAATTGCATCTGATGGGAAACTCCATGACTCTACAGAGCATGGATTTAAAGAAGTTAAGTGTGCTACTTAAGACAATTCATTTCCATGTTGCAGAACAACTGCTGGTGTTATTGAGAGTAGTGAAAATTCTTATTACCCTGAGGATGATAATACAAGTGAATAATCTATGGAGAGGATGGGAAAAATCAGGAGGATTCATTTAATTCACAAATTTATAGGTATTAAAGAAGCAGGAGACACCAGAGTTATCTAGACCGACATGTCCACAAGCAGATATTTTTCTGAGAATCTAGCCCCACATTTAATTTACAACACCATGCAGGCATAGTGAAGGTTTAGGTGCAGGCAAGAGACAGCCATGGCCCTGGGAGAACAGCTCTTTTCTCTCATCCAGCGACTGATCCCTGTTTACATATGGAACTCACACCACACTTACTCAGCAGAATGCTAACATGCCTCTGCAGCATTCCCTCAGCAAGCAGAAAAGCCCAGTGCCACAAAAAGACATGACACAGTATATATGTTCCAGCTGTTCCTGACAGTTACCACCCTCCTCCCCCCCTACAGACAAATATTTCACTCTCCATTCACAAGGACAAATTTAGCAAAGTCACAGGGGATAATCCAGCCCCTTCTTTTCCTTTCAGTAGCCTGTTCTCACCATACAAATCAGTTCTAATGGAGGAATGCACACAGATCCTTAGAGCAGCATGATTTTTTGCTCTTGTTTAAAGAATTAACTACAAAAACTGGAGCCTGACTATGGGCACAGAATGATGCTTACCTGTCTGCACCGTGCTGCTTCTCTGATGAATATATTTTGCCTCATGCTGTGCACTTGGTTACCCTTGGGTTCCCAGTGGCAGTGAGACCCAATGGGCACACACCTGATTTCGGAGCAGGAGCCATTGTGAAAATAAACCAAGAAAAGAGACAGTTGAACGTTGCTGTGGTTTTGCTCCAGGAAGCATATGAACTATGTGAGCTGCGTGTGGGTATGGCCTTTATTGTTGTGGACAGGGCAGAATCTAATTTTACCAGAAGCACTCATGACACATAGGGAGAACTCTGTCAATCCCTTTCAGAAAACAGACCAACGCCCTCTGGCTCTAACCTCCTCTGGGAAACAGCAGCAGACATGTAGCATCTCATAGG
The DNA here is from genome assembly GCA_013399695.1 of Formicarius rufipectus. Taxonomy (NCBI): domain Eukaryota; kingdom Metazoa; phylum Chordata; class Aves; order Passeriformes; family Formicariidae; genus Formicarius; species Formicarius rufipectus. Next base: position 462,648 of record VXAU01006054.1, read on the forward strand.
AAAGTCTCTGTTTAGGAAAGTAACTGGTGCAAGGGCTGGATTCTGCCCAAGAGTGCATTTATTTGCAAACATAAAGCTGTCTTTTTCTAAAGTGGAGGTGCCAACAAACAGGCTTGCTTTGGTCCAAACCCTTGCCCTTCTCTTTTGCCAGAAGGGCATGTGAGAAGATCTACTGATTAAATTTATATGGCAATTAGGAGGAGCTCACCTGTGCACAGCTGATGGATCCTGATGACAAGACACAGCCGAACCTGTAACAGCCTGGAATCCAAAAATAGTCTCTTTGACATCAGGATTATGACATGCCTCTTCCAGGTCAGAAAGAGCAAATCACCATTACATTTTAATCACCTGAAAGTGAGGACTTGCTGAAACGAGTTTACTCTAGAATATCTGGAACAGCCTGAAGTTTGGATGTTAAGTTTAAAGAAAAGTCTCAGAAAGACCTGCAGAAACAGATGGAAGAAGTCTGTAGTACTATGTTTAAACAAAAAAATATCTACCTAGATATTTTCAGACTCATAAGTGTGGAAGGCCCACCATGAAGTGCCAGATGGGTCTTGGCTTTCCTAAAATGTTCTTACCAAGACCAGAGAACACTCTGGAGTGATGAGAAAATAAACCCATGAAAATTAACAGAAGACACTGTCTGCCTTTGTTTTCTAGATTGCCCAAAAATCCCTTACTGAGAGTTACAGGAACCTGACCTCTTACTCTGTTACTTGGGGGAAATTTTAATGCAGATGGCAGAATTGTGGGTAAAAGAGAGACCTTCCTCTTCTAGGCAATTGAACAACTTTGTTTAATTGTGATTGAATAGAGGCTATTACAGCAAACAGACCAGATTTCTGAACTCTGTGTGAAAAGGTTGCCCTGTGTGAAGAATGTAAATGCAGGAAAGGAGGATTGTTTTGGTGGCAGTTGTGTGTTTGAGACTGTTACAGAAAAGAAAGAATCATTACAGGATGAGGAAGAAAGAAGGCCTAGGCAGTCAGGGAAGCAAAAAAAAAGAAAAAAAAAAGAAAAGGGGTAGCAAGAGGAAAGGCAGAAACATATCCTATGTGGACTAGGATAAACTAAAATGAGCTACTCTTTTCTGACAGATCCTTCAGCAGAAATGGATAAATAGTCTGGAAAATATAACAGGTTCAGTCTAGTCTTCCACAGTGTGTATGTGTTGGCAAGTAAAAATAGATGTAAAGGACAGGATTAAAAGTATTTTCACAGCCAGGTAAAGCCTGTGGCAACTGAAGTGATGGCTTTTGGCTCATGCAATGCATGTGCCATGTCTGCAGGCAGGCAGTGCTTCGAGCATCCTTCTGTGCATTTCCTGTATGTAAAGGAAATCCTGGTGCATGCAAAAAGCTTTGAACAAGAACTGTTACATTTACAAATAGCCTATGATGATTTTAGGAATAACAGTGTGAAATCAAACCCAGAGAAACAGGCTTTGGCTTAAGGAAGAGGTTATTTTGGGCAGAGAATTTGTGAAGAAAGACTCTCAACCTTCATTAAAGAGAGTTCAAGGCTGTGCTGTATCAGCTTGCTCACTGGATACTCACAAATATTCAGACTGTTGCAATATTCTGTCTCTCTTATGGAGAGGTTATTTACAGGTTTTCAATATTTCAAAATGACTGCATACGTTGGAAGAGAAAAGGATGCCATTGCAGTGAGCAGCAAAATATGCTTCAGATTTGTTTCAGTTGGAAAAAACTTCTGACAGCTTTTGCTTTCATCTCTTTCATCTCCAAAATCTCTTTTATAGTGCTTTTCACTTTCAACAAAACTAGACTGTTCTGGTCAGGGACTGTTTTGAGACAATGCTCAGAGTTTGGCAAAGTCATAGCTTATTACATCAGAAAATATTTTATGGCCTCCCACTGATCGTTGTTAAATTTTCTTGACATCATTGTTTGTAGGTGGGCAAAATCTGGAGTTCAGGACAGTATACACAGTTGTGAAACTGTTTATTAAAGTCTGGGCTATGGTAGCTTGAACTGATACAAATTAGTGTGGCTGCAATCCCACCCTTCATGTTGCCACGGTTCTGTTTTGCTGCTGTATTGGCACTGGCCCCTGAGTGCGTGGGCAGTTGAGTTGTTTTGCTGTGCTGATCTGAGGAAAAAATAGTAACTTTTTTTGTTGGGATGAATGTTTGCTTATTAGGATCTTGAACTAACTCATTTCTCACCTGCTGAAACACCAGTAACAGTGCAAGGGGTCTGGAACACAGAAATATGGTCTGGTGGGAAGGAGTCACTATGTTTAAGTTTAAAGATGCAAATGGCAACTAATACCCATATAGGTAAAGAAGGTATCTTTGCAATAGGTTCCTGACGAGGCTCAGTAAACTAACACATTCTAACATGATCACATAAACCTGGCTCATCACACCCATGAAGAGATGACAGTCTTCTCACTTTCATAATTCACCAAACTGTGAGAGTTCCTGGCTTTCCCAGTGTTAAAATGAACGCACAGCCAAAAAAACAAAAACAAAAAAACCAAAACAACAAACAAAACCCCCAAAACAAACAAACAAACAAACAAACAAACAAACAAACAAAACCAAAAAACCCAAACGCACCCAAAGTGGATACTAAATGAAAAAATGTTGAGCAAAGAAACTGCAGTTGGGAAATACAGCCCTGTTAGAAGCCTTTCCAGTATCAAGAAAAAGAAAGGAAAAAATGTGGAACCCTAAAGCAGCTAAACTTTGGAAGGGAACCTGTGAAATAAGGACCTGAGTGAAACAGGACTGCACAGGTATGTGCAAGAATGCATAGAACTGTGCCACTGGACAGAGGTTACTTGTAGAGACATAACCTGTTAACAAAAGCAATGTTAAAATCACAACACTTGATATATCAAGTTTTTTAGGTAAGATGGGAGTACTGCAGTCAGGGTAACACATGGTTAGTGTACTGCGGTTGCTCACATTTGGAGGCTGATGTAGGTATGGAGACAAAGGTGGCAGCTATGCAAGTCATCTGGCAAACACCCCAGAGACAGCACTTTTATTACCCCCAGATCCTGTTTGTTTCCAAACTATAAGGCTGTTTATTGCTTACAGCTAACATGCATTGCACAGTTGTGGTTTAAGTTAATTGCTGGTACAATTAAGCCAGAAATGGCCAGCATTGTAGATGTGAATTTTGGACTATGGTTCAATGGAGAGCCTTCTGAATGTGCACAAGGGAGTGAACAGATCCCAGAGTATCAGCATACTACCTTCCCAAGTCTCTTCTTAACAAGACTCTCCTGTCATTCTAGGGGAAGTTACTGAATACACAGGATACAGTTCTAGAAGTAATTAAACAACAGCAAGAAAAAGATGGTTTAAAAAGTTAATTTTTATAATTTTTTCCCTATTCTTGATAAAATCGGTTCCAAGACAGAGCAGCATTCATATTAAATAGTCCCCAGGCGGCCCGATCTCCTTGTCATGACTCCGGCAGCCGAGTGCAGGTCGGTGTTGCCACCTGGTGGTGTGTGACAGCGGTACTGCCACTTGTAAATCGGATTTTCTACTCAGGGAAGACACAAATCACTACCGATATTTAAGACACGTTGTATTGTTTAAGATGTTATCTTATCTAGAGTCCAGTTATTACTGCTAAGAGCAGGTAACTATCCACACAGTGCATTTGCATGCTTGGATTACACCTGCCACACCTGTTACTTGGTTTGTGTAGCAGCTGGGAGGGCCAACCTCTCCTGCTTCCTGAAGTGCTCACAAGGTCTTTGAAGGCTCCTCTTCTTTCAGCAGGCACATACAGAGCCCTCTGTTTCTCTTCTGTTTTGCAGCCACAGTCACTGCTTCTCAGCTATGCTCTGAGTTACACAATCTCTGGTTACCAGTGTGTGCTGGTGGCCTGGTAAGGATTTAGCAGATTCTTGCTGTACTGGGTTTATCTGTTCCTGTGTATTCGACAGGTCTACTGGTCTCTAAGGCTTATCAATTCTTGGGGGATTTTCACACATTATCTCTTCCTTGTGAGGGGCAGAAGAGAGGCAGACACTGATTGCTTCTCTGTGGTGACCAGTGACAGGACCTGAGGGAATGGCTTGAAATTGTGTCAGGGGAGGTTTAGGTTGGATATTATTCTTCCCCCACAGGGTGGTGGGGCACTGGAAGAGGCTCCCCAGGGCAGTGGTCACAGCACCAAGCCTGACAGAGCTCAAGAAGTGTTTGGCTGATACGCTCAGGCACATGGTGTGACTTTTGGGGATGGTCCTGTGCAGGGCTAAGGGTTGGACATGATCATGCTTGTGGGTCCCTTACATCTCAGCATGGTCTGTGATTCTATTATTCTGTGATTCTAGCACTTACTGTTCTATTCTTCAGTCTGATTTTTGGTAACATTTCTCCATCCACAGCCATAGGTTGGTACCTATACCACCTACCCACACCAACTCACACACAGGGGGCTTGACTAACAACTTGGTCTATAAACTAATTCTACAAAGATTTATTTTAAAAAGTTACCCAAATATATCTGTACTAGAGAAGTTAAGGTTGCTATAATTAGCCCCGTTTGGAAAAGGCTGACCAGCCACCACCCAAAATTTTAAAATCTTATGGAATTATCTGGATAGTATATGAAAATGCCACTGGATCTGTATCATATCAACTCTTCACAAATTTCAGCAGTGTTTGAAATATGAAAGTGGGAAACAGTGAGCCTAAGTATGTGCCATTTCTCTTTCTAAATCTGACAATAAAACATAACTCTCATCATCCAATATGTTATGTGGCATCTCTCTGAATTGGGCAGAGGAGGCTTGATAAATTGGTGTGTAGGAGACTACACATTCAGCCCTGGTGATTATATCTGGCAGACTGTAAAATAAACATGACAAATAGTCCCCATCCTCCCAACACATAAAAAAAAGAAATTTAAAAAAAAATTGGGAAAATTGTGGAATTTTTCAAATTTGAGTATAAAAAAGTATATAAAGTAAGTACAAAAAAGCACTTCACTATTTTTTTTTTTTTTAGCAATTAGATTATCATATGATAAAACTGTTGTGTGACTAAGTGATTTTTTTCAGCCAATGGTCTGTGGATCCATGGGAGCACACAACATGGTCTAAGGACAGCAGCTAAGAACATGTCTGCAAAGTGTCACATGCAAATGTGAAGCACACAAGCAAAAAACAGCCAAAGGAGATCTTTCATGAAAGCAGCAGCTTGGTTGTTTTGTACAGCATGCAATGTTCCTGTGAATTTTAAGGAAAAAACAAGCTGTAACAAACACTTCAGAGTGTTTGGCATAAACAAGAACTACAAACATTTGAAAGTGGAGAGCTGAAGTCAGATATTAAAAGTGGTTAGTGAGCCATTTTCTGTAAAGCTTAAGAACAAACACATCATAGACTGGAATTTTCCCACCTTAGAGACTTTCTGCATAGCTAATGGTAAACTTCATTTTCTAGATAGCTCTGCTTGGAAAAGCTATTTGGGGCACTCTTTCAAAACCAGTCATGTCACTCTTCTCAATTGCACTATGAAAAATGTACTTCCCAAAGCTTTTAAAAATAAATCATGTGGAAGGGCTACTGCAGATGCTGTGGGACTTGCTTTCTTGTGAACTCTGCAGCAGACACAGAAGGCAATGGTGTGCTGAATAATTTGGAACAGCCCTGTTATTCGTTTGCAGCTGTTTCACAACATGGAAAGGGGGAGTTCAGATATTAAATTTTCTGTGTTGGGCCATAATCTAGATAATGAATTTTAGAGTAATCAGGCAGTCATGGAAACAGTTAAGACATATGTTGCTGGCACTTCATTGGAATCAATGCAAAGATGGAAAAGAGGTCTCGGAGGTTTTACTAAATGCAGTGTGAGTGCTGCAATAACCCATTTGCTCAGCTTAGTTGTGTTATGCAAAGAGATCTTGATAACAGCTACTGCTTTTTATTCCGGCTTTTTACTGGGCTGAAGAAGCTTTTATAGCCTGCTGGGGTAAGGTTTTGTTGTATGTCTGTGCAAAATGCTCACGATATTGCCTTTGGAAGTAATCACCAGGTAAAATGGCTGTTTTTAAAGTCTGACATCTCAAGGATTGTTTGGGGATCCTTTAAGCAGTACGACCAAGGTTACAGCTCAGCAGCTGAGAATCGAAATGTCTTGCGTGGCCACCCAGAAATATGTGCATAGCCAGTAACTACATCAATGGCTTCATTAGTGCTATTTTCAACAGAATTATGTAAACACTGCTGGATTTAAAATGGCTTAAGAAAAAAAAAATTAGTTTTTTCCTGTAAGCTGTTCTTACTTTGGGAGCTACACTAGTACCTGCAGATACTAAGTGGTGATTTTCTCTCTGATACAGCCCGGAGCACTTAGGAAATCACACTTGCCATTTGTAGGAGGATTGGAACCACCTGGCCTTGTAAAAAGCAGCGTGAGGAGCAGGTCTGCTGTGCTGACACCCATCACCCAGCTCTGCAGTCCCCAACACAAGGACGTGCTGGGGGAGTCCCGAGGAGGCCACGGGGAAAGCCTGGGAGGGGGGACTGCCCGGCCGGGAGCGGAGCAGCCTCCGGGAGGCCTCGCCGTGACCTTTCGGTACTGAAATGGGGCACATAAAGATGCAGAGGACTTTTCCCACGGGCACCGATGGCACATGGAGGAACGGTTTTAAACGAAAAGAGGAAGGATTTACACGGGTTATTAGGAAGGCGGTATTAATGCGAGAGTGGTGAGGTACCGGTGGTACTTTAATGAGGCACCTGGAGCAGTTTGCGCAGAGAAGCTGCGGATGCCCCGTCCTTGGTGGGGCTGTGCTGGGCGGTGTCCCGGTTCCCATGGGGTTGAGGGCCGTGCCGTGCCCCCCGGGCCGGGCGGTGTCCCCAGCACACGCGGGGCCGAGGGCCGGGCCGGGCCGTGCGCCCCG